>WEDG01002954.1:0-57500 GCA_017591395.1 Schistocephalus solidus
TATATATATATATATATTTATATATAAACACGTATCTCCAAGGCTAATTTAGCATTCTTACGTGTTTCCTATATGAACCAGAGAGGAACGCCAAAGTAGTCTTGTCTACCCTTTACACCTAGTTTGGACAGAAATTCTGAGCGAGCGAGCACCACACGCGTTAATTGAAGCGTAACAATATGTATCAACCATCAACATCCACCATATTTCTTCGTAAAATTTATAAAAAAAAGAGTATTTGAATTTAGCATGCCAATAGGGAATAGAAAGACATTTTCCTTAATATATTTAACACACGTCTCCGTCCATATGTGGGGCTAGAAGGTGATGATCAGATCTAGGCCTACTATATACTAAGGCCTTATTAGGGGAAACTATATCAGCTCTCCTTCGCGAAGTTTTAAACGTAAGTTGACCTTTTCCCATTTAATATGTACATTTTTCTCCATGGAAATTATGTTAGCAGCTTCACGTGTTAAATATATTTATTATTGCATGGCACGGTTATTGGCTTTATTTACCTTTGAGGGTATTTCACTGTATTCGTTACTTTATATTGATGTCATTTTCCTTAAAGTAACTAGGTTAAACTACGATTTGCTATGTGAATAACAAATCTACGGGCAGATTGGTTGCGGAATATGCAGATATATCATTTTAATATGGGCGTTGAACTGTTTTAGAAGTAAACGTGAGGCACAACTATTAGTGATTTACCCGGAAAATGATAAAAAAGTAGAGTAGGTGCGACAAGATGGCATATAAAGCCGCCACCGAAGATCGCTTGGTTCCATCTACGCAGCAGGAGAATTCTCGGAACGGCAAAAATCTGAGCTAAGCCCAGAGTTTTCTATGGGTTATTATTTTATGCTTAGATTATTGGAAAGTGTAGATAATGGACAAGTAGCTCACGACTCAAACCCTTTTCATGGCAGATATGTTTGATGGATTTGAGATACTTCTGCTGAACTGCGCAAAGGCTGCATTCCATGTCAAAGTTGTTCCAGATGCTTTGGCTTTATCATTCGGGGTTTTCAAGGGCCCGCGAACGCAATCCCAAAACGCCTCAAACGTGCGTTGGTAAGCTCTTTTCCAATGCGAGTTATTTCCACTTAGGTTTTTGACAGCGTCCTCTAGATGAGCTGAAGCGTCGAGCATCAACTCTGATACCGACACTTTGCGCTCAGTTTCATATTGACGAAATTGTTTGCTCAGTGCTTCTTACCAATCGTCAGCCGTGTAACCGATCTGAACATTGGATTCCCATTTGTTTTCAGAGTACGTTTCGGTTTCTGTAAGCCAGAGCCGGTGAATACCTTTCTGTGTGAATGCCTCATAGAACTAAATTACATCCTTTATAGTGGCCTAGAGGTTCTAAATACAAAGGAAGTGGCGGAGGTTACGCTCTCCAGTATCGTCTGCCCACTAGTATGTCAGACATGTTAAAGTGCACGATGACTATTACGGCTGCTACTGGTAATTGTGTAATGGATTTAAACTGAGGCACTACAGGTGTTGTAATGTTTGGATCTCTGTGGCAAACTGCGGGATGACAGATAATTTCGATTGAATAGTCAGACCCAGCACCACATTTCGAGGATTTACCCATCAATGTGGTGGTTTTCTTCCAAATCAATCACACGCACCCCATATGGCCTTTGGTCATGCGTGAGCTATTATGTATGTGACAACCAGCAAGATGTTTAACCTAATGAATGCCTCCATCAAGAAATGCAGTCAAGGTCTGCCAGTCTGATATTCAATGACTAAACAGTTTTTGAAATGTGCATATTTATCTACACTTTTTCTTTTTCTGCTATTCCTATGCGTGTCACCTTATGTCTATACTTTTGTCCAATTTTTGTATTCCATGACGAGTGGGCAACCGTAAGATGACCTCAAAAAGTACGATTGTTGGTCACTAAAAGAGCCAAACTTCACCGTGTATTATCGCCAAAGCATAAGGGGTTTTGATATTCCAAATTTCAGCAAAGAAAAAAAAATTTAACTGGGAATGCAATGAGTGGTTTAGTCAATATTGTAAAGGTTGGTTGAAAATCGGAAAAGAAGGCGTCCTTTGGGCATTTTTTCGAGACGGGTTAGAGTACCAGCTATCGGGCGCATGGGGTGATGTCTATGACAGATTTTTCTATAAAAGCTAATCTTTTTGTAAAAATGAAATAAGAAAATGTAAAAAGCTTTACTGGATCCAATTTGGACGACCGATTTGTTCTGTTAAATGAGAATGTTCGTTCTAACCAATTTCATCAATTCAGTTTGTTAGAATACACAAGTATGCAATAAAGGAAAAATACCATTATCAAAAAATGTAAATTTTAAAACCAAGACAGCATATGGCGTCGTTCAATACAACTAAATTGACTAAGAATAAAGAGGAAAGATTCACCTCGTATACATTTCCGTTTGAAAAGTCTATTTTCACTTGATTGTCAGATTCAAAGTTTCGTGGGCTGCTTTAAAAATGCATAAGCTAACTTACATACCTTGATTTATCTTGCGGAAAATTAATGTTACCTAATTTCACATGCAAATCTAAATTAAAATGAGCGTAATTTGGGAAATCTTCCATTTTTGAAATATCGGGGCGTCTATGTAAATTTCAAGGTTCTAAAATTCTCTTTGCTCAAGTAAAACAAAACAAATAAACCTGCACGTTGAGCTACGTAGTATTATTTACCCGCGAATTTGGAATTTGGTTTCAAATTTTCAAATTATTTTATAATCGCCTTTGAACTATTGCAACGCACATGGTTTTTCTGTATACCGCACTTAATTTCACGTTACATATAGGGTACTGATAGACCCATGCCTATTTCCCTCAATACATTAAATTCAATGGAATTTCCTTTTTCCGAATTGTTGCACCTGTTTATAAGTCAAATGAGCAATATCAACATTCTCCAAAATTTTCAACAGAGATTCCTATAAAACAAATTGTAACCAACTGATCGATTTCCTGCTAAATTTGCAACGGATTCCGAAATATCTATGAAACACTTATTCTCCCTGCTTTTGTTCAGTCATTCACATTGTGTTTGAGCAACTTATGATGCTTTCTTTGAATTCCGATTCATCTTATATAGATTGGATGTGTTAGCCATAAAGTAAAGAAATTTCAGTGACATGTGGATGCATACTTATTTTTGCAAAAAACATTAGTTAATTTTACATAATCCTTTAGTAATTTTGTTGTTTCAACATGAGTTTTTAAAAGCAACTTCCAAATTTCCCCACGGAATGAGACATTAAAAAGGACTCAGGCAGGCTATTCAATGCTTCCAGGACGCTGCTTTTGAAAAAAATACTTTGTCGCATCCAACCCGCCTTGCTGCACAGGTAGTTTTATGGAGTCTCCCCGAAGTTGAGTTATACAGACGATTAAGAAGTAATCACACAGAAGAGCGCCATCGAAATCACGCACGATGCGGGTGCTCTGTATTATTTGCCCGCGCAGCCGTCTATAAAGCAGTGAATATTATCTCAGGTTATGTAGCCAAATTTCATATCACCGTGCATTTTGGTCTCTTACCAATGTTGTGGGTCGCCAATTTATCCATTCAAATAGGTTGTTATCCAGCTGCCTCCAGGGTTTTCGGGCTTGTGTTCCATATTCAAGCTGTGGCCTTAACTAATACTGCAGACGGTTGAAAAGCAGTCTTCCTAGAAAACTCTAAATATCCGCTTGGTGGTGTATACTTTTGAATTTGCGCCTTTAGCCATGCTACAATATTGCGGAGAAGGCTTGTGATTGTTTTTACTCTAAACGCCGTGAAGATTTCCTTCTTCTTGAATCGGTATTTTCTGTCCATGGTAATTGCGCATATCACAAACCTGGTTTTGATTTCCGAGGCATCTGCAGAACCCATGATTACAAATTGATAAAATGGACAATCTTTTGCCAGAATAACAATAGCCGAAATGGATTGTCTTATTTTTTTATCTGACAGGATGAGAATGTGTTGGAATTATACAACATACCACAAATAGGACAAAGCTACCAAATTTTGCTGCACTGTGAGTATTTCATAGTTTCCAAAATGAAGTTGTCTGATAGTTAGGAGAAAAAATGGAAAGCAAACTATCCACTTACAAGAACGAGTCTCGGTGCCATGGTTATTGGTTTATGCGTATGATTTTTGATCGCAACTGATATTTCACACCAAAGACAATCACTAGCTGTCCGATAAGAACGTACCCAAAACGGCAAACTTACTTTAAAAGATAAATCACTGTTCGAATTATTGTGTATTAACCGGCATTGATAAGCACCTACGGGAAGATTAGCAACAACGAAAAACTGATAACAGCGATAAAACTAGACGTCAAGGTAAATTCAAACCATACGTATTGCAAAATCCGTTGAACAGCTCTGAAATCTTCTTGGATCATATTCAGCGCACTAAAAGAAACTAAGATTGGATCCCCACACTAACATCTTCAGGCGGAACACTGTAATCTAATAACTATTTCAAAGAACGCATCCTTTTTAAAATATTTCAGTCGGTCTTTGATCGATATTCTTATTCTCTTTCTTCTCTTCCAACGTTTACAACTAAATTCCCCTTCCTTTCATCAACAGGGGGAACGGTACCTTTCATCGGCATGAATAGGGACGGACTGCTCTGACTGAAACCCGCCAAATCGCTTGGTCACGACTGAATATCTGCACTTGCGATTCGAGAACTTGTCATTTCCTCAGCCAAACATTATCTATCGTATTTCAAAAACCTTCAGGAGAAAGCAAAACTCCGGAAGAATATAGAAGTGCAATTATCATCCTGATCTGAGAGGAAAGAGCAGCTATGCAGGCGGCAAATTACCACCTACTCAGCTCACTATACATCGTGTGCAAAATAAGAGAGAAAATTAGAAAAAGACACCAAATTTAGTTTCGAGCATTAAACAAAATAGTGTGCGAAGTCCAACACGATTTTTGTCAGGGATGATCATGAGTATTTTTTACACGCAAGTATGCACAGTTACTTTTGGTCCCGCCTCTTTACTGCACTCACCCTAGCAGCCTGGAATGTTCGTTCCCTTTTAGACAATCCTAGCAGCAACCGGCCGGAACGGAGGATGGCGCTAGTCGCTCGGGAACTGGCGCACTACAAGGTGGACATTGCTGATCTCAGCGAGACCCGATTCTCTGAGCAAGGTCAGCTGGAGGAGGTGGGAGCTGGCTTCACTTCCTTCTGGAGCGACCGGCCAAAGGCAGAGCGACCGGCCAAAGGCAGAGCGACGCGACGCTGGTGTTGCCTTTGCCATCCGTAACGACATCGTGTGACGTCTGCCCTGTCTGCCGCAGGGTATCAATGATCGCCTGATAAGCCTCCGCCTGCCTCATCGGGGAGACCAGTTCGCCACCATCATCAGCGCCTACGCTCCCCCAATGGCGAGTTCTGATGCGGCGAAGGACAAATTCTACGAGGACCTGCACGCCTTGCTGGCGAGTGTGCCGAAAGAGGACAAGTTAATTGTCCTTGGTGACTTCAATGCCCGCGTCGGGACGGACCACGCTGCCTGGCAGGGAGTGCTGGGTCTCGGTAGCTGTAAGGATAACGGCCTCGTTCTGCTGCGCACGTGTGCGGAACACCGTCTCCTGCTGACCAACACCTTCTTCGCCTTCCTACGCGGGAGAAGGCCACGTGGATGCACCCTCGGTCGCGGCACTGGCATCTGCTGGACTATGTTCTCGTCCGGAGGCGAGATCGACAGGACGTGCTGGTAACCAAGGCGATCCGCGATGCCGATGGTTGGACAGATCACCGCCTCGTCATCTCCCAGATGAGGCTCCGACTGCAACCCCGGCGAAGGCCCCAAGGTAAGGAGCCGCCATGTAAGTAAAATACTCTTTTATTAAATTTGCCTGCTCACTGTTTTGAGTTCAGCAACCAAATAACCGGGAAACTGGAGGACCTGCATGCTCCAGATGATAACGCTACCGTGGAGACACGATGGTGTCAACTGTGAAATGTCATCCAGTCCACCGCCCTCGATGTCCTCGGATGCGCACGCCGTCAACACCAGGACTGGTTTGACGACAATGACGCCGATATCAGCAACTTACTCGCGGAGAAGAATGGACTACACAAAACCTACCTGGACCTTCGGACTGACGCCACCAAAGCAGCCTTTTCAGATGCCGGCGACTTGTACAACAACGGCTGCGGGAGATGCAGGATGTCTGGATGATCCGAAAGGCTGAGGAAATCCAGGGGTATGCGGACCGCAATGAAATGAAAAACTTTTTCAAAGCCATCAAGGCCATCTACGGCCCGTGTATCAAGGGGTCCGCACCGCTGCTCAACTCTGACGGCACAACACTGCTGACAAAGAAATCGCAAATTCTGAAGCGCTGGACCGAGCACTTCAGAAGTGTCCTTAATTGTTCATCAGCCATCTCCGTTGCTGCCATTGACCGGCTCCCTCAATTGGACACGAACAATGACCTGTATCTGCCGCCTTCCCTACCAAAAACCATCCGGGCCGTGCAGCATATTTCCAGCGGTAAAGCACCGGGATCCGACGCAATCCCACCGGATGTCTACAAGCACGGTGGGCCCCGGCTGATGGCAGAACTCACAACACTCTTCCAGGAGATGTGGCGCCATAGACAAGTTCCTCAGGATTTCAAAGACGTGACAATAGACAACTCTACAAACGGAAGGGGAACTGGCAACTCTGTGATAATCACAGAGGCATCTCGTTGGTCAACATTGCCGGGAAGATCTTTGACTGTATCCTTCTAAAAATCGTCTGAACGGTCACCTAGAGCAGGGCATGCTCCCAGAAAGCCAATGTGGCTTCCGCCGACACCGCAGAACAACCGATATGATCTTGCCGCCCGCCAGCTACAAGAGAAGTATCAGGAGATGCGAAGTCACCTTTACACTACCTTCGTGGATCTAACGAAAGCCTTTGACATGGTGAATCGTGACGGACTGTGGAAAGTCATGCAGAAATTTGGTTGTCCTGAGCGGTTCACGCACATGGTGCATTGGCTTCATGACGGGATGACGGCGCGCGTCACTGACAACGGGACGGTATCCGAAGCATTCGCAGTGACCAACGGAGTGAAGCAGGGCTGCGTACTGGCCCCCACCCTCTTCAGTCTCATGTTCTTGTCTATGCTGATGGACGCCTACCGTGATGAGCAGCCTGTTATCCGCATCGCCTACAGAACTGACCGGCACCTTCACAACAGTCGGCGTATGCAGGCTCCAACGCGCGTGTCTACGACAACAGTCCATGACTTGCTCTTCGCGGACGACTGCGCCCTTAACACCGTGACGGAGGAGGACATGCAAAGGAGCATGGACCTCTTCGCCGAAGGCTGCGCCGATTTCGGATTAACGATCAGTACAGCCAAAACGGTTGTCATGCACCAGCCGCCACCCAGCGCGGAATACAATGCTCCTCGAATCAATGTCGACGGTGCTCAACTCAAAAACGTGGAAACCTTCGCTTATCTAGGGAGCACGATGTCGCGCAACACGAGAATCGATGACAAGGTTGCCCAACAGATCTCCAAAGCTAGTCAGGTCTTCGGCCGGTTGCAGGCCTCCGTGTGGAATCGCCACGGTATTCACCTGAACAAAAAACTGAAGATGTACAAGGCCGTCGTCTTGGCGACACTTCTTTACGGAGTGGAAACCTGGATCCTCTACTCGAATCAAGCCAGGAAGCTGAATCACTTTCATCTCAGCTGCCTCCGCAGAATACTGAAGCTGAGATGGCAAGACAGGATCCCGGACACGGAAGTCCTGGAGCGAACTGGAATCCTCGGCATCCATGCCATGCTGAGGCAAGTGCAACTGCGATGGAGCGGCCACCTGGTAAGAATGGATAACGAGCGGCTACCCAAACGACTTTTCTACGGAGATGTCGCTACGGGTTCTCGCCGGCAGGGAGGTCAAAAACGACGCTACAAGGACACTTTGAAGAAACATCTGAAGCAACTGCAAATCAACCATGTGACCTTGGAGGACCTTGCCCAGGATAGACCGGCATGGAGAAGATCAGTGAAGACTGGTTCAGCAATCTATGAGGCCAACCGGATCGCCGCCGCCAAGGCTAAAAGAGCGGCACGAAAGTCACCAGCGCCCCGGACCAACACCGCCAATGCCCAGGCCCTGCCAACATGCCCGCGCTGTCAACGCATCTTCCGCGCGCGAATCGGCCTGGTTGGACATCTTCGGACGCAATGCACCTACAATTCGACAACTCCGATTTCTACGTCAAATTCTGCCAACCCTCCTTCTGACTCCCCCACCCTCACTCCTGGCATCAATTCCATTACTCCCACCATCATAGAGACCACATCCATCTACTCATCGTTTAGGGGCCGCGTGGTTCATGCGTTGGACGAACACGGGGGCCACATTAGGGCACGGCAGGTGTTATTCAGGTTGCGCTCCCATAACAAATGCCGAACATACACACGGAACATAGAGGTGTGGTGACACGCCTAGGGGCGGCTTGGACTTAGGGGACCCAGCCGCGCCAGCCACCTGCGTCCTCTCCCGCCTCCGGTCTTCTTGACTCTGTATTGACACCGGGCTCAGGTGGGGGAGGAGGAGAGAGTGCGGTAGATGCAGCGCAAGTCTACTATCACTTTAACCTAAATCACGCGCAAGTCACCGTCCCTGCTCCACATTCCCATGGAGCATACGGTGGACATCGTCGGACTACGACGGTCGAACTGTCGTATGTGTGTGTGCCCACAGTGCGCCCGCAAATTCAACACACGGATTGGCTTGATCAGTCACCTGAGGATCAATCGCATGGAGGCCGTCCAACCAGCGCCTGGGGCTCCGAAATACAGTCGACGTGCCAACCTCCACTGCCCTCACTGCTTCCCGCATATTCACACACCGCGTGGGCCTATTAGGACACATGCGCAATCAAAAAAACCTGCGGTAAACCACCGGAGGCTAAGCTATCTCAGTGCACACTACCTACACTAATACATCGACAACACCCTCACAATCAACATGAACCTGAGTATATCACGGTTTCGTTGAAACCGTGGCTTGGAAGGCTGCCAATCTGACGCTTACATAAGACCATGCCGTCGGCTCAGTGTATTTGCTGTGTGCGTCGAGTGGCTGACCAGTGGACTGGGAGCTAGATGGTGATGGCTGCTCCATATCCCCTGAGTTAGTGAATCCTGGTGTGTGCGTTATGGGGCCAGGTCTTGCTGTGGCGCGCGAAGATGGGTACGCCGATCCGTCAGCCAATGCTCCCTCTCCCACATCAGAAAACTGACTGGCTCGGGTGGTGGTCTGATTGTGAGGGTGGGGGACAGAGTGAGGTCAACAGCTCAGCGCAGTTTTCTCATTATAAACAATCTGACGCGTTTGAAACTATCACGGTGCGCTAAAAGCCGTGGCTTGGAAGGTTGCTAACTGACGGGATAATTCGGACCGCGTGGTCAGCCCAATGTGTGTTTTGTGTGAAGTGGCTGACTGGCGGACTGAGAGTCAGGCTGCAATGGCTCCTTCTTAATGTGGCTTTTATGGCACTCAAACTCCGTGGGATCCGAGCAAGGTTTGGTGGTATGCCCAGGGACTGCTCCGGCCGCGCCAGCCACTTGCGTCCTTTCCCGCCTCCAGTCTTCTTGACTCTGTCATGACACTGGGTTCAAGTGGAGGAGGAGGAGAGAGTGTGGTAGATGCTGTGCAAGTTTACTATCACTTAACTAAATCACGCGCAAGTTACCGTCCCTGCACCACCCTTCCATGGAGTATACGGTTGACCTCGTCGTAATCGACGGTCGAACTGTCGTGAAGAAGAAGCGAGAGGCGATCTTTTCTTAGTTTACAAGAAAATACGTGGCCTTGAACAAGGGTTGCGCTTTGAGGACATGTTTCTGTGGCATCTCTTGCCTCATCTTTGTGGACACACAATGAGGCTGCGCATGAAAATGTCCAGGCTAAACTTCCGTTCTGAACGCTTCATGCAACGGATAGCAGACCAATAGAATTATCTCTTGCAATCAGTCGTGGAGACACCGTCCCTACAACTCTTTACGGATGGTTTGGACAATGATATGTGTCCCTTATTTTGCCTCGATAATCGGAACCCAAACTAGTACCATGTCAACTCTACGGAAAGTTATTTGTGGTAATTTTAAGAACGCGTATACAGGTGCATGTGAAACACCTGCATGTAAGCAATAGGGTTTTCAAAGGCATTGCCTATCACCCTCACCAAAAAAACTGAAAAAAAGTGAAAAAGATCGACGACGAAGTCACCCACTAGAGATCCAGTTTCAGCCGGGCTTCAGGTGGCCCGGTAATTACGCGCATATATCGACCCACCATCCTGAAAGCGCTTCTATATCCATCGAAACCAGCGATCATCTACTAAAAACAGACCAGCTCACCCAATGCTGCCACTGCAGAATAGTAAACCAGAGGTGGCAATACATATTCCCAACAACCACCATATTGTGAAAAATTTGACTGCGATGAAGCGGCCACGTCGGGAGAATGAATAACGAGCACCTACTCAGCACCTACATCAACGTTCCTACGGGTGTTCGTAGACGAGAAAGAAAAAATGCTGTCACAAGGGCACCCTAAATACGTCCGTCGAGCACCTGCAAATCAACCTTACAACCTGGAAGGATCTTGTTCATGATTATAGGTTTTTGAACTGCCTTTAAGAATGGAATACTCATCTTCAGAACCAAGCGGATAGTCGTTTTCAAGGCAAAAAGAGCGCTTCGTAAACCGCAAACGTCGCGGAAAATTAAATCAGATGCCCAGCACATTTCATCGTGACATGCTAGCAACAGGCATTCAGAGCCCTGATCGACCTAGTCATACATATCACAACCTGATGCAATGTAAGTACGGCAACTCCGTTTTCAGAAAAAGCCTCCACCATCACCACTTCCGCAACCCCCACGAAGAAGACAATCACCGCCATCCCCCCCCCCCCCCCCACCACCACAAATGAGAATGATCCTGCCGATCACCAATACTGTCCCCCCTACCACCTGCGCCAGCAATGCGGACTCAATTCCCTCGTGTTTGCGTTGCGATCAAATTTTCACTTACCGTGATTACCTGTTTGGTCACTTGCAAATTCATCGCATTGAAACAGGCGAACCGATGCCTGCAGCCTCAACATGCACCCGTCGCATGAGCCTCATCTGTCCACAATGTGCCAAGACATGCAGACACCGCATGAAGCATCTCGACTACATGCGCATCCATGACAGCAGAACTAAGCCTATTGTCAACACGACAGGCTTACCTCCTACTCACTAAAACTCTCCCACCAAACTCGCTATCACTTACAACACCGCCACCACCTCTGAGGCCGAAATTGCATCCTGCTCCTACTGCCACCGCATAGTTGCAACACGCATCTTTCTGGTAGTTCAATTGTGAATCCAGCCCAGTGAGAACATTGGACCAGTGCCATGAGGCCTTATAAATTATGACACCCGCCTCGTCTGCTCACACTGGCCCAGCACATAAGCGCCTCCATGCAAATCTTCAGTAAAACACCACAAGTTGTACCACAAATGCCCCACCTATCAGTCTGTATATTCCCAGACCACAGTTGAATCCACTGAACACAATGCGCCACCCACTTATCAATCATGCCTCCCCCGGTAACAAGTGCATGCTCCTCCTCACCACCGCCGATTTGGTGGACATGACATGAACACCTCACGTGAGTGGGAAGCCTGCTCATGGTATGTCCTGATATATGAAGTGATGACCAGATTGTATGCGGCACACTTAAACAGACTGACTGGCTCTGTCTGCGTCCGATTGGTGGAGGGACAGGAACATGCGACTGGTGCATGGGAGAGAGAAGATGGACGGACGCCGACACTAGAAAATCTGTGGTGACCCTATAATGGACGTCTGCAACATTATTGCACCCCTGACGCACTCACCAGTAGCAGTCGTCCAACTGACATTCTGGGGCCTTGTATGGTTATTTCATTGAGCCCGGCCGCTACCTGAAGCTCGGTATCCAGTATTTGGCCAATCAAACTTCAAAGTTGATACAGACATTTCCTCGCTCAGAGCACTCGCTAGCCTGCTCCGGTGGCCAAATGTTTTCAGCTTATTCTCCGTCAATTTTTCTACAGAATACAATACTCTATCAATTGTCGTCCGAAGTTTTCTTTTCCTCCTCGGGATCTGGCTAGGATCTGTCCATGGCTTAAGCTGCCACGATACACACAGCTTCACGAAACATCAGGGCATGCCCCACTACAATACATTTAACGCGCTTGAGTCAACCCAGACGCAGTAGAAGTCGTGGCTTGGAAGGTTTCCAACTGACGGTGTAACTCGGTCTTGGTTATTAGTACTGTTGAATGGACTGACCGGAGAGCGAGGAGCCAGGCTCAACAGCTGCGTCTTAGTGTGGCCTTTATGGCGATACCACTGGTGTGAGATCCAAGTACCCTCTCCTCGTGAAACTCCGAAATATAGTGTCGAGACTAGATCGGGTATGGAACACGCAGACCAGCTGCTTAGTTTCGTTAGCCACTGCGTCCGATCCCGCCTCCTATCAGCCTAACCGTCTTGAAACCTGGCCCAGGTAGGTGCATTAAATACTCGCAAGTCTGCCTCACGTTACGCGCACGTCACTTCCTACGCCCACCCCACCACGGGAGTCACAACATCACATTATAGATGGTCGAATCGTCATGAAGATCTATTTGATAAGGACGAGATCCCAATGCAGCTGAAAAACTTAGCCAATGTAGCATTGTCAGCAAAAGCTAGCGAAAACGTAATGAGGTGAGGGACCAAGACGGTTTCAACGTGTAGAGACCATCCGAACTAATTCGAGGCCACCCTAACTCAGCCTCGGGCTTAATTCGTGGTTTAAGTTCTGCTCAGTTTGCTGCTTTACAATCTTTAAATAGCCCTTAACAGGTAAGTATGTTGAGTCGGTAGTTTTTATGCCTCTTAATCCATTGGATAATTACCCTGACAGTGTGCTCCCACGATCTCAGCACGGCGACTCGCTGATGCCGCCTTCAATCCGCCAAAGGTTCCCTGTAGATCGACTGCCTGAACCAATCATAACTTGGAACACGCGTAGCGGGAGCAGGAGGCCGACTGACACCGCGTCCCCTAATGATTGGCTGCACAGGCACAAAGCCTAGACGCAAGCGTGCACTTCGCATCGGGGCTGATATTATCAACGGCGGTTACTCCTGGTGAGGTAAAATGCTGCACCTGTCTGTTGGATTGCCTTTACGCTCTCGGTTCACTAAATGTTGTTCTGCTACTCTGTCTTCCCCGCCTGTCTATTTCAGAATCTTGGAGTTGTTAACCATCGTACCTCGACAGTCCTGCGTTTGTTCCGGCTACTAAACAGGTTCTGTTCCCCTTTTAAAAAGCGAAGTTTTTTAGTTGGCGGTCTACTATCTAACACGCCTATAAGATAGTAAATTATGAGAGGGTTTTGGGATACCTCACTTACATAACAAGAAACGATCTAGGTTTGCCGATGTATTAATTCGTAGATTCACCGTCTCATCTGCAATTACAATGACCTGATTGTCGTCATGCATATATAACCTGGGTTAAACGTCTATGTTAGGGTTCCTGATGAGAAAGTAAGCTTTCGCACAATAACTTCCTGTTTCACGGAATAAAATGGAAACTTGAAAGGAATTATTCTCGAAAGGAGTAGCCTAGCCATAAAACCCTCCTCCCGGATTCTGCATTTTCCTCGCCAACGGACAATTAGTTTTGACTCGAACCGAAAGAAAACAAAATTTAAAATGACTGAACTCGTTCGTTGTGTGCCATATTCGCATCTACTGAGTTGATCCAACCGCGAGTTTCCATGGACAATGAAAGGTTATGCTAACTGGTTTCAAGTAACTGCAATGGATGGAGTTTGTCATATAAATAACAAAAATGGTCCCCGTTCTTTTCGCTGTCATAATGGGCGGACACATGACACGAGAGGACAAACATCAGTAATGTTTGCAGGCTATAAATGTATGCCAAAAAGCGACGCCTGCAGTATTCCACAGCAAATACGCACATGGAAGTTATAGGTGACCGCAAATGACTCAGCCTACAGTGTTAGGCATTGACCTGGAAAATTCGGTCTGTTAAGTATACCTCGAGGAGTAATATGCTATGTCTTAGAGAATCTTGCCCTCAAGTAATCAGCGATTTACTGTATCTGGCTGTGTGTCGCATTTACTATCTTGACCACCAAAAATTGGTGGTCTCGATAAGACAGGAACAGGCAACAGTCTGGTAGTACCATAGGAACATTCTTCATCTCACAATTCCTGAAGTACATACATTGATCAAGAGGACCCAAAACGTGGTTGCCGACAACTTAGCGTGAACTGGAGCAGGTGCCATCACCAGGAGCAACCTCTCGAAAACAAGGCCTTGATCCAAACCCAGTAAAACAAAGTCGATTCTTTTGATGCGTCGGCGGCGAAAACGCATAATTTCGGTTCTGTGATGTATGCACTTCTTCTCATTTGTCCTAGTTACCTATAATGACCAGAATCGGGAAGCACTGTGCAATAATGCTGGTTGGAAAGAACAGTCGATTCAAACTAGTTTTCAACTTCCTGCTCGGCAGGAAAACTTAAAGTATTAAAAACTTTCGGTAGCAAATTGTGCCTTAATGTAAAAAGGCTCATGCACGTGAAGCAGGAAACCGATTCAGAGCCCAAGAGGTATTAAAGAGGAGATCATTTGGAGGAAACTGCAAAGTACAAAAAGATTAAACAGAAAATTTACGAGTTGTGTTTAGATGTGACCAAAAATGTTCCAACTTCCGGTCAGGAAACCGCAGTCTAAATTTGTCCTCGTAGATTTTGTAGTACACTTGATCTTCTGCAGCGAGTTCTCGGGCCTGAAAACAGGAAGTCAATATGATTGAAAAAGGAAGAGGGAGGAGGAGGAGGAGGAGGAGTTAAACCTAGATAGTCAATGACCGGTCTCATGACATCTTAACCGAAATTCTGAAATATATTTTCGATTAGGAAAGATTACTTAAATGGATTATCGTGCATCACAATTTGAAGGTGGTCAAAAAGATGTGCATTTAAAACCGGCAGCCTGGTGTGTCCCAAATATCCTGGTATTTTCTTGCACGATAATCAATATTCCAACTACACTTCAGTAATTTCTTCTAAATGAAAGCACATTTCAGAATTTTGATTAACATTTCAGATCGGTTGCTAACTGTACCTGTATATACAATCCGTAAATAAACTGGGCAACAATATCGGAAGATCAAGCTGTTTATGTGGTTGCACAGGAGAGTAATTACTCAAAAAATCAGTAAACGACAAAGAAAAAATTTAAGAGAATTAGAAGTGAGTTCGGTTTGCGAGGGACTGAGGCAGACGTCAGCCCTTCGGTTTATGTCGTCGAACCGTCAGCTTTGGCAAACTAATAACATGGAACCTTGTTACGTGACCAGCTATAGAGTCAATGTGTGATTTTTACTGGCACCACTTAGATGCCAAAAAATACAAACTACTAACGGATTCATATGAATGCTACACTCCGGTTCATTTGTGCGTATTCCTGATTTTTAAAAGCACCATACGACGAGCCGGATCATGATTGAGGAAGGCCGACTTAAAACTCCAAGGTCAACTTGGCGTAACGGACGATGACCTATAAATGGATTTAGGGACGCTGGCAACTATTGTTTTAGGTGCTCAATGGTATGTAACAATAATTCCTATGTGAGCACATACTGTCACATTATTTTGCAAAAACAAACTGTTAGGTTAAAAATATTTTGTCATTCATTTTTTAAATATGTCACACTTGTGCCAGAGAACCACGTGGAAAATTGTCCACCTCGATTTTTGACAGAAAAACATGCGCCAAAACATATCCAATGTTTATCAAAATAATTAAACAATTTAAATATAAAATATTACTTATGCGGAGTTGTAATGCCGACTAGTATGGAACACCACCCTAAGTGAAGTCACACACGTCCGAATTCGGACGTTCAGTTGAGATGTGTTAATCAAACCACCGCAGGAATCATTATGCCAACAGTGTATACTCTCTTGATCGATTATTGGTGTGTCGATAGATACTTTGATAGATTTGGTCAAATTTCAGAGAAGGCGCTAACGGAAAATTGATTCCTCTGTACATCCTTTTTTTGTGAAGCACGGTTTATTTTTTTAAACAAGCACCAAGTATCGATGGAAAAGGCGCACACTATACTTCAGGTAACGTAGTAATGCAGTATCGGGTGAATACTAGTTTCTGGCTCCGAGCATAGTGTGAAAAACTTCGCTCAAGATTCACTGTTTGGGGAAAAAACTGACTAATCTTACGAATAAAATTGACTACGGGAATCAGAAGGAATTACCTGTTCAGCTGCCAAAGTTGTTGCCTCCACTTCGGCAGGGAGGTAAGGGTTCGAGAGGTAGCGTTCATTTTGCTGAGTGAGTA
This sequence comes from Schistocephalus solidus, assembly GCA_017591395.1. Classification (NCBI taxonomy): domain Eukaryota; kingdom Metazoa; phylum Platyhelminthes; class Cestoda; order Diphyllobothriidea; family Diphyllobothriidae; genus Schistocephalus; species Schistocephalus solidus. Next base: position 16,476 of record WEDG01002954.1, read on the forward strand.
ACAGCTCATCCATAAAGGCTGTCTTACGTGAACCGGTAAGTCGAGGAAGTTTTCTGCGTTTTCCACCCCAAAGTGAGCCGGGAACACGTCTCCAGGGGATAAAACGACCAAGAAGGGAAAAACTCAGTCGCATCGGGAGCGCTGTAAGGAAATTAGGGACAGGATGCAAACAAATGACTCACAAGGCATCAGTATTTTCAAAGGTGAAAAGGCTTCATGGGTTATGATGTGGTTATACTGTCCTTCCGGAAGGATCGATAATTGTTGCCCTGTCGAAACAATGCATTACATTGTGCAAAACCTCGGCAGCCTCGATGGGATGCGAACACACGCCAGCAAGGGGAAGGCTCTAGTACAGCCAACGCCCTAGCCAACTGAGCTACGAGCCCCACTGGAAGCCGTGAGTTTAATCACACTCGGTTCAAATGAATTTTTCGAACCTGCCAAAATGCTAAACTGACTTATTGTGCCTGGTAGTCATCTGATGGATTTTAGATTGATTGCTTAGGAAATCCGTCTTCGGCAGTCAGCGTACTGTATCAGAATTGGTGGATTCCATACGTTGTAGTAGGCTGGGCGGGTAACTTGACCCGGTGTGGCCTCATAGCTCAGTTGGCTAAAGCGTTGGCTGGTGTGGGTTCGAATCCCACCGAGGCCGCTGAATTTTTCACAAGTGGGTCAAACGAATTATTTAAATCTGGCAAAAACCTTTACTAGTATTTAGTAAGTTGCGCCCTTCCTTGTTCCCTTACATGTTCAGAACACAACAGTAGGTTTATATGCAGCTTCCATCATTCGTAAGCGAGCATTGGCCATTAATTACTATTTTTTATCGCCTGCAGGAACTTACTTGTAATTGGTGCAGCTATAACTATGTTTGGTCTAGTCGGCCTCGGTGATGCAAAAATTGTACCTCTCAAACAACAGCAAAAACAACAAGAACAACCACAACAACAATCTCGTTTGAAAGCTCGACGCATTCACTACTCAGGCGACGGTGGAGGGATACCGAAGTTTCAAGAACAACTTTTGGGTTTTGACACACTGTATCAACCCAGGCTTCGAATTGGTCCGCCTTTGATGCCTCCGAGTTAACAACGACGCTAAATTGAGGATAGAAGCACTGAGTTCATGAGGCCGATTACAAAATGTGTTTAAACCACCTCATTTGCAACTTTGGATGGTCTGAGATATCATCCTGACTTTGTCGCAGCGAATGCAGACCGTCTCACTTGAGACGAAGTTGGGGTATTTAACTCGCAAGATGGTCCTCAGGTTCATTTTCCGCGCGTGCAGCCCAACATTCCAAACCATATAAAACTGACTGGTCGGAGGCTGGATATAAGCGGATATTTTGTGCGATTGATGTCACGTGATATCTATTGACAACTTAAATGGATTTTTAAAAAATCGTGACCAGCGTCGATTTAGGGACGATGCCGTCCATACACTGTCCATCCGGTAGAAAGCTGTCCCTGAAATGTTGGAAATTGTATGCTTCTTCCAGTTGACCATCGTTAATCCCGAAGGCTGTCTTCTCCTGGTTAGGGATGCAGCTCAAAAAACCTTTTGTACATCCCAGTGTCCATGAATTGACCGATCGACTTAGCGAATCGGTTAACCCCCGACACTACAAATTGCAAATCACAGAAGCTCGAAACCACGTGATAATCCAGTTACTGGCGCAGTTAAACAGAATGAACTCTACTTAAAATATCTAACGACTAGGATAGCGAAGTGGTGGAACGATAGTAAACCCTGATCCTGGTGATGATTCCTGGCGACATACTGTCTAGTTTCTTTATCCGGTATATGGACTGAAGGAAATGAACGGTGCGCAAAGTCAACAAAAATTAGCTGTCCGTTGCTCATAGTTATGACAAAAAAAAATAAAAATGTACCGCAGTGTGAGTACCTGGTCGGCACATCTACGCCCAACTCGAAACCCGGACTGGCTGGAGTTTGTCCTCCAGTCACGCATTAATCAAAACAGTAACTTCGATTAGGGCTACTGCCACGGAAGTTCTCACACTTAGTCTTATCCCTCTTCTTAAAAAGAGGTGAAGGATGCCTGAGCCTCATTCATCAAGAACGAGCTAATATCCTCACGTTTGCTCAATCACAAAACTTGCAGATTACAGTGGGAATGTCATCTCCTCCGAAAATATTGTTGCTGCGCAGACTCCGTATTGCACCGGATATTTTTTTCTGAGTGTGGGGGGCACATGACACTGTAAAGACTGAAGAAGGATAAAACTCTGTTGTAGAGCAGGGTGGCAATGTAATGTTTCGGTCATTGAGGCGAAGTTGTATAAAGTGTTCATGCCAGCGCTCGACTTTAACGGAGTCGCCAGCAACAAAGCCGCTGTTAACTTCGTGAAAAGTCAGGCAGTTCACAAAACCTAACGCCGAATTGGTGAATAATATGGTACATTTTTTCGAGTGTCACCGACGTTTTAAGTCTGCTGTAACGAGGGCGCTATTTCAGTCCAACGAAGTCTCAGCATCAAACATCGGATTTTCCAACAATCGAGCCCTATGTTTGGGTCACAAACACAGGCAAATCAACGCGTTCTTATTGTTCTTCGAGTTCGATAGCCTAAAATTGCGAAGCTTATTGGTTAGGATTACTTGACCGCGTAGTGACAAGATGTAGCAGTGGGTTGGGCAAACTTGGGGACGATGTCCAATAAAACCGGTAATAGTACAAAACGTAAATTCGCAGCATGGATATTTGGGGCAAGCTTGGTCGAAGGACGGGCATCCCACTTTTCTGGTCTCCATTTGTAACCCTTTTGAGTACTTGAACCTTAGTTAGGTTCAGTTTCCGTTGCCCGTTTCGATGCACTTTTTGCTTTTCTCTCTTAACCTACTTTCTAATCGTCTGATGTTACAGAGAGAAAAACAAAAATTAACATTACTAGAAGGCAGACACTAAAACTAATAATGCATAGGGCCCACTTGATAAATAAGGACTACAACACCAGGATTCAGTGGGTAAACGACCATCGTAATGTTTACCACCTGAGTCTATTTACGACAAATATCCACTTATAAAGCTCCTGTTCGGTGAAATCTAGCGGCAACCGATTGATCGAGTTTTGTCGAGAATTGGAAGGAGAGGAGTGGAAAGAGGGATATGGGCAGACGTGAGTTGACGTTGGACTATTATGAAAGCCACTAAACCACGCGCTAATTCCAGCGTTTTCTGAAAGGTGTACCACTCCCGAACAAAATAGAAGTAACAATCCATGTTTCGGGCTACCAATGTAAATCGCTTAAGCATCAGTCTCAGTCGGCTGAGAGATTGGTTGGCTTAAGTCCTCGATGCAGACTAACACAGGGGGCCGACATAGGCGTCAACCGACTCTGTCATTTATTACCGCCGACTACAGAACGGTTCACGCACCAAGGCAGGTGGTCATCTGTGGTTGAAAAGGTCGCCAACAGTTTTAAAACGTTCAGTAACGAGGATGTATAGCGAAAGCCTCGTGGAAATGGGCATTCGGATGGCTGTATCTTCCAGGAAGGAAAGCAATTATGAACCCGTAAATTGAGGGAAAGGGACGCTAAAGAGAATATTTTCGACGCAGAACAGCAAAAGTGGACAGCTGCTATCGGGATAGAAAGAGCTGAGGGTCAAGGCGAGATATATCGGCCTTAGAATGCACACAGCACGTAGCGACAAGGGGATTATATATCCCAGGTGATCGGCTGAGATGACGGCCCCTGCTAAAATACTCCGTGTCAAGGTTCATGTCGGCAAGGGGATTCACACTGCTCTGCAGCCAAAGCAGTCTCGGCGCCACTGTAGCATACATGTCAGCGAAATGGTATCAGAAGAAAAACGGAGTTGGTAGAGGAATACTTTATTCTATCTTCCTGTGATCTTAGCGTCAATCTACTTAACCGTTTTTTGTAACTCGGTCTCGGCCAGGTCACTTACCGCTGAATTTTTAAAAAATAGGTGGGTTACATTTGGAAGCTATGAAAAGCTATGACAGCACTAAAGGTTTTTTTAGGGTTGAGCATTGCTTGGGGATAGACAAGTTTCTAAATGGGGTTGGGAGTCAGGCGAGATTAACGGTAGCAAGCGAACATCAAGCAACAGCATCCAGACTAGACGACGCAAAAGAACTCGATTCGGCCGAGCTGTGTTTATTTCGACTACAATTCAAATCAATCGCGATATTTTTCTGGTCCGTTATGAACGTCCGGTTAGACTATTTATTGACTGCCTTCATGTGCAAATATCAGGAGACGTCCTGTTGCATTACTGTCGCTTCTCTAAGAAAACTGTCCACAGTGTTTCTAGGCATTCCGCTCCAGGAAACTTGAAGTAGTTATTTCAACCGTTCGCGCCACGGTGGAAAAGAATTGGGCGAAAGCTGGGAGATCGGGAGGTGAGCTTCAACCGAGTGCCAGCTTTAATTGGTCATAGTGCACGGTGAGAAGATCGTCGAAAGGCCTCTCCAGATCGCGAAGAACCAATGAGTCGGGGAAAGGTTGGTAGATTATAGTGCCCGGGCATTGCCATGGGTGAAAATTGGCAGCAGTCCCGAGGAGTGGTCTCGGACTGAACTGTAACACGGAAAACGTCATCATGATATTTCGGCCGAGTTTTGTATCGGTCGTAATAAAATTTCTGGTGCTGTTGTGCTGTTTGAATGTTATCGGCAGCTAGCCTGTACGCCATGAACAGTCTTTCCCTAAGAGCTCGGGTGTATTCCTCATACTGAGAGCCTCGATAGGAACAAGGGGATAGCAAATATCTGCCGATAATTAAATTAAATGGCCAAGCTGCAGCAATGTGGGAGAAACTCCAGTCGTCGTGGGCGGCAGTCCAATATGCCAACAGCCGCTGTTGCAAGTGTTCGTCTCAGGTTTCGGGGGACTCGCAATCGACAAATGTAGACAATATTCATTGCATTGCTCTTTCAGTCTGTTTGAAGAGTCCATTTCCTGCAATTGATAAGAAGAAGTCCTTGTTTTCCTTATATGTACCAACTGGAACGGAGAATCACCTCTGATCCGAATCTAGACCGGCCAGGTGGTGGTTCTTGAACGCCAACCTCGATTGGAGAGTATAATCGTGGGCGCACCGTAGCGGCTCATTCAATCGATGGGGATGATAGCTGTGACTGGTTTCATGCCCTGCTCTAGTAAAGCCTTTAAACAACCTTGCTCTGTCAATCAGCGCAAAACAGGCTTTCCTATTCTCCGCCTAAAGTTCAGCTCAGTAAAACGTTATTGTGTTTTGCATATCGAGTAAGTAAATGCAATATAACGAAGTTGAAATAAAAAAGAACTTCTTGCGTTTTTTCCCCGCAATTTATCTTACGAAAAACTAAGAGTTACATAATAACTCGGATGGCATCCGATCTAACGGAATTATTATTAAACACATAATATATCCAGTAATATAGGAAGCTTGCGTATTTTGCTGCCCCTCTGCTGGAACCTGCGAGGAAGCGAGTCCAAATCTCGGTTATAAGTTGTTCGGCAGAAACGTTAGTTGGGTTTTTTTGGAAAAAGTATGGAAAACAAAAAGCATGAAAAATTGATATCAATGTCGTATTACTTAAATGTGAAATCCTGCCTAGGAAGCAACACGTTGGTATATGATACTGACGTGAAAGTGGGCGCAACGGGAAACCTTAGTATATGTCTAGTCTTATTCAGCTTTTATGTTGGCTTTTAGTTTTTAGGCTTACCTTTGCGTCTGAGAATATCTTAGCTGCAAAGGCTGAGTCAACTTACTCAAATAACCCATTATATGGCTTCCTAATACACCGCAAAAAAACTCGTCTGTCGCAGTTCAATAGTCATCCAAATGTATGAGATCTTTTTTAGAGGCCTTTATAAAATGACGCGTATGCTACATTAGAGGAAGAGCTGTCTCGTTTCAACGTCAATCCCGCTAACAATCGAAAAATTCTTCATGTTAAGGTCTCCGTTACGGAATTGGGAGTTGCATCACAAATCAAATTTTCTCGCTGGGTTATTTTGAAATTATGAGACAATAAATAGACTCCACTTATGTTTAGCCTTTTGAAAAGTTTCTGTCACATTCAATGTGTGAAGCCCAAACTGTTCAATAGCAATCGATTAATAAATTGAACCAATTAGCGCATATCTTCGGAATAGTAACTCTTTCACATTCGCATGAGAAAAAGTCCTCTATTGTTCTTGCAGCAGCTTTTACGCCAAATTTTTCTGTTTCTGGGGTGGAAAAGCAGTAATTCCTTGATCGAGGGCTGATTGTGTGTGAAGAATGGCAAAACCACCTGATGTTATGCATAATCGAGTTTATTGACCCTCCCTTGGGTAACTTAGAACAGGATTCAATAGCTTTGCCTTCAATGATCACAGTTGTCAATACGGCTGGAAGCTTGCGCATGGAATTTATTAACGGAAGCATTTTATGATGGGAAATTCCACTCTCATCCGAAAAAATTGGACAACTGTTGGGGACTGTCTCTTGTTGGTCATTCATGTAGAGATGGAGGGGCTAAGAGCTCTTTTTAAACTTATGTAGAATACTGTCATGGATCGGCAAATCAACTTGTGTAGATTCTCGAATATGTGCGTTAAAGGTTTATGATCTAGCACGATTTTAATCCAGGTAAACGCATTTCCTGCATGGCCATACAGTCAAAGCGTATTAACAAACACTTAATTGGTTAGTTCGAATGGGTACTGCCATTCTACTTGGAACACACGAAAAATTTTTTAAAAACACCTTTACATTGAATGCTTCGACGTGTTCCAGAAATGCAACCTCAATATTTTGTTTTCTGTTTAACTTCCCGCACAGAAATTATCTCACAATGAACCTTATGCGGTACAATTGTTCATAACAGAAGTCATGATAGCTGGAATTTATAAGCTTATATTGGACTCTGAAGTAACAGCCTGTAATGTAAGACTTTCCCATAATTTGTAAAATCACACTGATTAAGCTGAGCACATGGTAGCTTAGAGCCCGTCGCTGATGATCTTTCTCTGATAAGAAAGTAGCTTACGCTTGCATCCAGTCGTGGATATGATGCTGGTTCTGTGAATGACTTTAAAGTGTTACCTATAGGAGGAGATACCACTGAGAAAATATGTCTCAGGAGGAGTGCTTGCAAAAGGTCCGATCCTGTGTTTTATTCGATCCTGGCTGCGGTATTTTAACAGTGATTTCAGTTTGTTCAAGATCAAGGTATTTTACTATAAAAATCGCCTAAGGTGACAGATGTCTTGCGCGTTTTGTCCTGCACGTGGTGAGTAGAGATATACTTATTGCTATGACTGGGAACCCACGGCGTAGGTATTTGGCCATTTATGCTCATCAATCCAGGTTATGAAAATATCACAGTGTTCCGTTGATGACTCTACCCTTCCGCATATACCTTATCCGTAAAAGCCAAGAATGAGACTGTAGCATAAACGGCGCCAACTGTTTTCGGTAACTGGTCGTGGTACCGAGTTTTTATAGGCAATTCCTGCACCTTTCCACCGAACGTTTCGATAAAACCTGTAGGTACTTCTGTTTCTTTCCATTCCACCATTAAGGTCCCAATTGTGGTCCCAAGAAACCCCGTATAGAACAACGGCCCACGACTTGCGGAGTGAACCAAATGAGGTTCCTCAGCCTGTATGAGTTCGTATATGGTACTTACGGAATAAATCACAAATCTTTTCTCCTCATAGCAAATAGAAAATTCTACAAAGAAGACTAAACGCAATCCCGTTGGCCACTCAGGCCAACTTGGTTTATTTTCCTACTGAACAGCATTTGTGACCGCTAGTCGTCCAGGATGACCAAACAAAGCTATTTAGGGGTAGCACTGCTTATTCCCCTTAAGCATAGAAAGGGCAAGAAAGGATAGCTGAAAATGTCTGGTAAAACGCAATGTTAGCATGCAAAAAGTTGAGCTATGCACTAAAAACAGTGACCATACGACTATGACCAGCAATGACAACCTCTATCTCTATCCTTGTAAGAGGGATTTTATCCAACGTCAAACCGTCCAGAAAGGAGAGCGGCTCTGGTTGCCCACAAACTGGCCCTTTCCAGTTAGACTCACCTCATTTAGCCTGAAACAAATGAATGTATGGGGTTGATAAATCTTCTGGAGCTGGCCTTAAAGATAGCGTGACAAGATTCTGACATCCAAGTTGCCATTAGGGATGACGTCATGTCTGCTGCAGTACACCGAATATCGTCTCATGACCCTGAGACTACTAATCTGCGGAAACAAATTCCCTGCCATCATAAATGCCTTCACATACGTAATTATCTGCTCTGATGACGTGAAAAGCTATTTCTACGCAGAGCTGCAAGCCCTCATTACTACTATACAGAAGACCGAAAAACTGGCTGTTTCCGGTGTCTTCTGTTGCCCACTCGGCACAGTCAATCCTATTTGGCAGGTAGGGCTAGATCACCATTTGTTCTGAAGCTGCAACCACACTGACCTTATCCGAATGTAGTCCTGTTTGGAACGCAACCGTTTATTGACCAACGCCTTTCTTCTTCCGATGCGACTTCGATGCATCTTCTCTCACTTCATTGCCGTTTGCTGAGCTACGTCCTAGTTTGGAGGCATGACCAGCGTGACATGTTTGTAACGAAGGCGATGATTGGTACCGACTGCTGGATGGAGGCCCACCTGTCCAGCTCTCAAAGATGAGGCTGCAAATGCATACCCAAAGGCAGCCATAATTTAAGACAGCATTATTTAAGTTTGGTAATGGATTCATTGGTCCGTCAGAGTCTCAATCGAACTTTAACAACTGCATGAACTTCAAAGGGGAAGAAATACAAACCCATAATATAGGATATCAGTGTCCTGATTCAGTGGAGGAAATTGCAAGACACCGTCCAGACGACATTGAGGACAGTCCCTGTTTATGTACTTTGACAGATACAGGTAGGATTTGATGATAATGACGAAGAAGTCCGCAAGCTTCTCCCCGAGCAACACAATATATAAATGCTTGAGACTATCACCAACAGAAACACCAACAAAAACCACACCTGGTACAGTAGAAGATGATGGAGATACAGAACAAACGACTAACTTGCAAAGCTGAAAACATCCAGGGATATGGTGACTGTAAATAAATGAGGAAGCTCCTCACTAGCACACAAACAATAGAACTGACGGAAAACTGTTCAACATTCGTCATCTGAAAGCTTGTTCTAGGGTGAACAAGGTCAGCGTTCATGACTGCATTCTAAGTATCACATGTAGTGGAGTGTGAAATTGTTGTCTCGGCTCCTCTGACCCTCAGTATGGAGAAGGCCATAGTAATGTACTTATCTGCATTAAATGCCCAATTCAACGAACCTCACATTTATCAAATTGGGACTGACCTCACGGAAGGGAAATTTGGTGTACCCTTGGAGTACGATTTCCAAAATCATCAAGGCCGATAATTAAATCGCAAGTCGGATCTCTAAAGCCAACCAAACCTTTGTCTAGCTAAAGAACTCCATCTGTAACTCACGCGATATCCCAATTCAACAAAAACGTAGAGCACACTGGACTGTTGTACTGACAAGGATCTTGTGGAGGGCAAATGCGTGGACTGTTTACGCAGACCAGGCAGGAGGACTCATTCCAGCTGCCTCCTTAGAATACTGAAGGTGAAGTGGCGGTAAAAGGATTCCAGAACCTGAGATCCCGAAAAGAACCGGTTAGTCAATATTGATGTCATGTCGACGCGTAGGTGAATTCACTGAAGAGGCCATCTCGCCAGCACCTGTATGACGGGCGCACATTTAAGTTTTAAGTATGTTTTTGGTGTAACGTGGTTCATGACGTGGTGACCACGTCGTGTGTTGCATAAGTAGACGGGCTATCTTGTTCAACCAGTTTCTGACTCTTATCACCCGTTCGTTGAGAGGCTCACACAGTTGGCAGATGCATTGGAGATAGAATATAGAATCAGGGCAACACGGAGTAATCAAAACCCACGACAGATGTAATAGATCTGATGCATTTGTAACTATGCGTTAAAAGTAGTGGCTTTGAAGACTGCCAACTCAAAGGATCACTCAATCCTCATGGGAGTACTTTTGGGTAACTGAAGGGTTAATAGTCAGGCTGCATTGGCTTTAGGGCATTCTAACGCATTTGAGATCTAAACCGTTCCTCTTCATGAAATATGTATATACGTTTGTTGACCAGGCTGTGTGTTGCACGCGTCGACAAACTGTTTGGCGTTGTCAGCCACCGTGTCAGCGACAAACCTCCAGTTGTCTTGACATTGTCTTGCCACCGGAGCCTGATGGTTGATGGAGGAGCTAAATTCTACTGAATTCTGCCTCACTATAAACTCAAATCGCACAGGCTGTGGGGCACATGGTGGATGTCGACGTTCACGACCTGATGAGGCTACGTAGAACGGCGAGTGTGAAAATGACCCCTATTTTTTCGTAGAAAACTGCCTTTTGAACACCGTTATATATTCGTTGCTTTCCTCGTGCAATTTGTTCTTTGATTTCTATTCACATCAATCCGTCTGTTCTTCTAGAAATAACAGGAGTTATGAGTGAACAGAAAACCCCTGTTTGCAGTGCGAGTCAGTGATACATTCATAGGACCGTTGAGTACATTAGGAACTTCGTTAATTCTGTCATAAAAGCAACTTTTCCGCCTGCATGTCTAGAACCCCGAGGGAAAACTCCCCTGTGCAAACATCTGAAAGAAGTTGGTTTCTGACATTGGTGGAAATGCGCGCATACCTGGACCGTTTCCTCAATTCCTGTTCATTAAATGTGTGCATGCTCAAAATTCCAAGCAATTTTATTTTCCTCACTTTCGTGACTCTCATGACCTTACTCTGCATGGAAGCTTTGGGTCGGTGTGCAGTTCCGACACCAAGTCCCGCAACAATGCGTTCGGTCGTTTCTTATACGTTCTTTATGTATGGCATCGCAAGTCATACCGTAGGAGTTGGTTCTGATTGGGTCCTCAAAGGCGAACACGCAGGCATCAGCTTATGAACGCCTTCGGATAGCCGTTTTGCATAAAATGGTCGCGAAGGTAACGGGCCTCATGTGCTTTTTCCGTCGGGTTGCTACAATGAGTCTGGATGCGTTTGAAAAGTGTTCTCACACAGATTTGCTTGTGAGCCATTGGAGGGTTGCTGTCAAAATTGAGAAGCTGCGTGGTGTTTGTCGCTTTCGTGTAGACAACCGTTTCCATTTCGCCGTTGGGACGTCGCCTGACGAGTACATCAAGGTAGGGAAGCTGCTGCCTTTTTCTTCTTCCCTCGTGAATTGTATATCTGGGAAGATCGAGTTAAGGTGATCATGGAAATGATGACGATGGACTCCAGTTAGAGTTCGAAAGCTCAGACGAATAAAGCCATGATTACGGTGAATGAACAACTTTCTTCTTCGTCACTTATGCACACACCTGGAATGCGGACATTCACCTCCATTCGTGTACCAGGAAACTCCTTTGACGCTGAAATACTATGTTTACTTTAGCCTCTTGCATACTAATGAATGGCGTAAGGTCGAATCTATCTGCCATCTTTGTACAAAAAAGCTGCCTTTTAACTATTGAAATCTAACCTCAAAGTTGCGTTTCGTAATCACAGACTCGTAACGTCAGAGCTTTCAGTTGACACAATTACGAAAAACTCGTCCATCATGTTTGGATTCGGAACCAGGACAGCAAGGGTGCGACTTGGGTCCAGTCAAGTGCCAAGACAGGAAACGTTGAGAGTCGTTCACCAGGTCTTGTGCAGTTGTGGACAAAGCAACTGTATCGGAGAACCTGGGAGACTACTCCACACGCGAATGGCTGAGCATACAGCAGCGGTGAGGAGGAATGACGCTAACTCCTAGATCGCGGCTCATTCGACTAGACCCAACTAGGTCGAAATGATCACCAGAGGTGACACTCAGGTTACCCACGAGCTGCTTGAGTCATCGTTCTCCGGCCCGCATTCAATTAACAGGTGCAATGATTTTCCGCCTCCATACTCCGTGTTGAGATTTTTTCTGGGTACAAATTCACCAGCCACGCCATGAGGATGTAGGTCATTAAAATTCTGCGTGACTGCGGGACGAATTGCCGAGTAATCGTCGCGTCAAAGATTGACAACGGAAATGAAATCACAGCACGGACCGACGAACAAGCATCCAATCAACCACGATCCCCGGCAAGGACCACGAGGACTGCCAAATATAGGTGTGTGGTTGTCTGGCAACCACGCTCTATAAATACTGCGCCCTTCGTGCCCCCTATTATCCTTTTGTGCGAATATCTATGAGGATGGGTTCGAGAGGGAATCCAAAATGTCAAACTAATAAAGATCATGTCCCAGCGATCGTGCCTACTTCTTCGCTACTTCTTCCTGGAACTCGCCATTTTGCTTCTATTAACAGTCGATATTCCCACAACCTGAGCTACAACGCCCCACTTGGAGCCGTAAGTCTAGTCATATTTGGATCGGGTTAATCGCCCAGTTTACTGCAACGTATGGAATACACAAATTCTGATACAGTTTGCTGACTGTACAAGCAAGATTTCCTAAGCAGTCGATATATAATAAATCCATCAACTAACTACCGGGCTCACTTAATTAGTTGGTGTTTTCGCAGTCAGCTGACTCTATCTGGAGTGCTGAATTCCATACACTGGTGTAGGCTGGGTGGGTAAATTGACCAAAGTGTGACTACTCTCAAGGCTCTCGGTGGGGCCTTGAAGTTGAGGGGGTGAGAGCGTTGGCTCTACTCAAGAGCTGCCTTGTTTGCCATGGGCTCGCATTCCACCAAGGCCATCGAATTTTTCACGAATGAGTCGAAAAAATTCTTCAACTCTACCAAAAACACGCATCTCGGGACTTTATCATAAGAAAATTAGTTATTGGTTCTGCTGGGCGTTCATCAATTGCATTTCAGGAAAAACTCGTCCCGTTAGGACTTGGGACTCACTCTCCAGCTCCCCAGCAGCCGCACAGTGACTGGTATCATAGAATAATAGTACCGAATTTACTCAATCGCAAATGACAGGACGAAGAGCCATTAGCTCAATAGTTAGAACGTAAGAATTCTAACCAACAAGCCGCGGGTTCGAACCACAGGGGTCGTAACACCTGGGTTTCGGTATGGCTGCCTGATGATGGCTAATAGGCCAGAAATGGCCATTCCAGTCTCCCTTGTCCCTGTCTGCAATGTTATTCTGTCCATAAAATGAGTAATATTTACGATTTAGAATCGGAGGAAAATTCGAGTACTAGGAAGGTTAATTTATTATTTTGAACTCGCCCAGTAACAGAGTGAGCAATTAGGCTGTGGACGTAGCCAATGAGCTACGCGTTGAGTCCCTGCAACTAAGGTTTTAGACTATGGTGCAGTAACCAATTGTGTGGTCGCGTTTAGTCCCAAATTGCAGTCAATGTTTCCGGTGAATTTGAATGTAAAGAAGAGCATGCCATATTCGAGATTCTGCCTTGTCGTCGTTCCCAGTCGCATTTCTCAGGTGAGCTGGTAAATAACTATTCATTAGCAACCTTTTCATCCAGACTTATCATCCAAAAAGCAAATCTCACAGAGCCATGCTTCTTCTGGGCTGCATGGAGTGTGCACTATCTCACCCAACGTCCTCACGCAGCCTGTCTTCTGCGCTAGAGGGGTGGTCAATTCAGAGCGGAGGATTTTCGGTGGGCTCATGGCCTTCATATACATGGTTGTTCACTTGAGGTTTTTTGTGATAAAAAACATCATGAAACGAGGGCTGCTGCTCAGGCGCTTACTCCACTGTCAACTTGGCGTCGTTGAATAGAGGTAGCAAGTCATAGAATAGGTGTGTTGGGTTTCTTCTACTGATAGCGAAGGTGTGGTCAATATGTCAATCCCAGCATACTTGGTTATATTGCTGACAGGCTCTTCCCTCCAACTCTCACATCGCAAGTTTTGCGGCCAAACATGATGTTTTGGAACTCATCAGAATCATCTTTACCTGTTTGCAGACCTTTATTGGTGACGTTAAATAAGTTATTTCACAGAAAATGGGCACTTAACTACTATTTTTTGTTTGTTTTTCGTTGTAGTAGCACAGTATTTTACACGTCAACTTCCAAATCCGATGTCTGCTTATTGACAGTTTGTGAATATTACGCGGCTATTCCACTGAAGCTCATTGATTGGAGCTCGAATATCCATATAAAATTTCGAAACCGAAGAGAAATTCTTTATCCGGAATAATCGATTCCGGGTTCCCACCTTAATTGCTGGGGAATTATTAGCATGACAGTGCTGAAATCCTCAAAATTCATCCATTGCTAAAGATAGCTACTGATCGGTTTCTGCAGTCAGAATTACCTACAAAACTTTTGAATGCCACAAGAAAGATATTCATGGACCTTATCTTCTCTCCTTTGTCTCGCCCTCCAAGGGACCAAGGCATATCTATTGTTTGTCGCCACACTGGTGAAGTTAAGGTGACGTTGAATTACATCTTTTATTTATCTATGGTTTCTTAGAGCCTCCCATTGGCTAATCACTTTCCAAAATTGCCCTTATTCAGTTTTCCTTCAGTCTATGTTACTTAACCTTAACGACTGTTCGCGTTTTGGTTGAGTTGAAAAAAAATCATGTGACGAGTCCGTACAAGGAATCTTCCTCCCCAATAGCCTTTTCTTTCTATGGACGTCGGTGACATCCAGAGATCTACTGACGCGGCAGTGATGATTATCTCAGTACGACTCATAAGTTAGCCTGGGTTCAGGCTACAGATCACTGTTAGGCTGCGATGATTTACCGGTCAGCCGCGAACTATCATCCACATCCAGATCTTTTGAGGGCACCTATTCCAGTCTCCATTTTATGCAAAGGAGTGGGACACACGAATAAGTTTGCTCTCACGGCCAGTGAGGACCGCTCTTTCTCCTAGTCCCCACTCCCACGGCAGTGTTTTCTCCTCAAATTTCTAGTTTTCACACCGAATTTCATTATTTACAACAACTCGATATTTACGTAACATGAACTAGCTTTGCGCTTTTACTTCAGGTGATTTTTATTAATGACCTCTCGTCACATTCTGTGTACTTATTTTGATAGCACCAGTAAACTGATATTAATTATTATTATTTCACTTGCTTCTTCTTCTTCTTATTATTATTATTATTACTACTATTATTATCCAACAGCGCCTTTTAAGGATGTTCTGATGTCCTCAACTTTGTAATGCTCAAATGAGCTGAAACCCTTCCTTCCAGTGTACGGATTTATTGATGGACCTAGGCTTCCGAATCGCTTATGGTGCTTATCGTTTTAATACGGTGAACTGTGGTTTGCACTGCCTGTTGGTGGTACGGACTTCCGATCCGAATATCGTGAAAACAGCATGATATTGGACCACTGATAGAATACATAGTTCACGGCAGTGAAAGGTTTGGGAGAAAATAGATTTTTTGAATCACATTAGCACCACCCCTAATTTACCTTAACACTGCCTTTCAACACTAACCTTACACCTAACTACATTTTTCTGGGATTTGGCGCTAAGACACTTGCATTTTTTGCGTCCTGTTTAGGAAGTCATATAAGTCATCCTTACCAATAGAGGTTAGCGTTTGCCACTCGCCTTCCTCGTGATTACTGGACGGTTTTTGACCGTCGAGGAGGTTTTGACACTGAAGTTATCCTGAGTCCGACCACTTAGTTCAGTCAACGACATGTTACTTCGCCGGCTGATGAGGAATAAATGTGCCAACTGTTAGATTCTGCTTTCGCGAGTAAGCTGCTTGGTTTCTGTAGTTTTAACTCGGATCCTCTGCATTGTCTTTCTACACAGAATGCATATTTCCCAAGAATCTTAACTCTTAGAAAACCTGGAACATAGAATGAGAGAAAATGAAATAGAAATAAAAGTTTTTAAGGTGGGGTATTCGACACAATTACTACTTTTTAATCAGCTCTGCTCTGACCTGCTTGTGTGCTCTCCATCATGATGGGCTTTGTCGTACCGATTGTCTCCCTGACTGTGGAAGTTGGGAACTAGTTAGCATCGGCTATCTTTTACCGACATAGGACCAAAAGCGTTCACACAACTAATCAAAAGACTGAATTTGACAACAGTCGGGATTTTGGATTTGAGCCGCCATCTTTCACCATTTTTTCGCGTTCATTTGTGCATTTTCTTGTATGCACACGTGCTGGCCCATGTTTTTTTCATTAGATACTGCTATTTACTACTGCTTATTTATATTAACTACGATAAGGTCATTTGTGAACAACGACTGAACTCTTTTGAAGAAAATCTGGCGCAATGTCACGATGCATTCACAGACGACCGTTCATGATGTCGGCAGTTGCAGCTTTCGGTTCTTATATATCTTCTGTTTTTTTCCGGTGCATGCTTTTGCGTACCAGTTTTTTCCGCAGTGAATGGAAGCCTTTTTGCTGAAAATTTTGAAATGATACTATCAAAATAAAGCGTCTCTCTCTCTGATTAAACTGTCCTCTCAGAATAAAGTAGGCTAGGCCGGGTCACCCTATCGGTAAAGCTTGTGCTTAAAGGCTTAATATAATTTTGTCCGCCTTGTACTATTTTCTGTTACCGACTGAATCCTTAAATTTCATCTCAACTCTGAATTATGCATGCTTTGATTAAAAGAAGCGCACCTCTTCCTATCCCCGATTCAGTGCCTTACATCACTATGTTTATGTTAGGACCTGACTGGACATTTAAAAACCCGGAGAAATTACTTGAAATAATACAGGATTTTCTGTTGGTTTCTAATATCTATGGATGAGGAGGCGCCTTTTCACAGCAATTTTTGGCTGAAGCACAAGTTGAAGACCTGTTTAGCTGACAGATGTTCCATTTCCAGGCAACCCCAACTTTATCATCACGGCTTAATTGAACCAGACATTTGATGCCCCCTTTTGAAGACACGTTGCCAGCCGCATTCGCGTGAAATCTCCATTTCTGCTCGAAAAGGAACGTCTCCCGGGGGTGGATGCCCTAGGCACGTGAAATGCTCTTCAGGGATCGAAAAATCTATGCATCCTGTTACGTCAGTAGACGGTGCGGTAAGCTCCAGTTTCACATCCAAAGTTCCAATAAATTTTAATGTCTTTCATCTTCTTTGCCTGGCGAGCCCTAGCAAGCAGACTGCATATGTTTGCGTAAATATTTATTGAAGAAGATGGGTAGGTCTTTTTTCCACATCCGGTAACAGTCTACAACGCACAGGCGCACATCCACGCACACACACGCACACGCCAATGTACATGTACACCAACTTTGGAGCAGGGCTCAGACAACTCCCACGACTAATTTTCTCACCTTCGGTTGCTCGTCAACTGTGGGGGGCCCAGGGCTGCCATAAATTTTGCCCCTCCAACGGACCCCCCACCACCTGCAATGCAGCATGAAATCGGTACAAATTGGCACCTGCATGTCTGTGCGTATGCTGGTGCGCGTCCAATATAGCGGCTCCACCGTCACCTCGTTTTAGGCAAACTGCGACACACCTACGCACTTCGGCGTGTAGCAGTGCATAAATTAAATCCCTATGTGTGTCACCAATTGCACCTGCAAAGGATGGGATTGAGGTAGCGATATGGTTGTGACGAGGGGAGAAATGGCGGAAGAATGAAAAAAATTGTTAACGGGATCCGGTAAGGGAAGAGGAACCGAGGGTGGTCGTGGTGCAGTCCAGAGGGCGATCGAAAAGATGGAACGCGGAGCCCCACTGGATGTGGGGAGGCAGAAAGACTGAGACATAAGGCTAGCACCTCGAACCATGGAGATAGATGGAAAATAGGACAGAGAGGAAGATGTGGTAATGAAAGAATAACCGTTATGGCTGCGTTAAAAAAAATTGACCGTGGTTAACAGCTAAATGCGACGGCAGGTAACGTAATATATAGTTACTATCCTCTACTCATCTGACGGCGGTTCTGGTTGGTGATTCAACAAGGAGGGCCACGCAGTCGGGTCTTTGCATGGCGTAGAATGTCGCGCGAAGATCACTTAAAGAGGTAGGCAGACGATCGGCGTTCGCGGCTTCCCATAATGTCAAAATCATTTCAGTTGGACGCGCCAGTGTTCCAAAGTATGGCACAAGACTAAAAAGATTAAGCAATAGGAAGAACAAATGCAAATGACATCAACGAATCTGCATTAAATGGAAGGTAATATTGTGGGAATATTCGACATTTAAAGGCCACTCTTAACCATATGTAACTCTCTCACCCCGTCAGCATAATGTTTGGGTTGGAAATAAGCGGATGTCAATATCTTATTTACTTGAACGAGAGACACTTATGAACTTCGGTTCGAGTAAGCGCTTATACCCAAACTGTTAAACCCCAGTGGTGGACCATCTGTGCTATCTCTGTGTGCGCTGGTTTGTTTTGACGACCCCAGCAGACAAGGACAGCTATTGGCAGGACTGATTCAGCAATATCGACTTTCCGACACGTTTTAAATTTTAACTGTTTTTTGCATACTTACCACAAGTCTGTCGACGACCTGGGGAACCAGCGTCGAAAATTTACATAATAAAGTTACTCATTGTTTCCCAAAGAACTTCTTACTTCGAATTTTACTTCTTGGGATGCCCGTATTCAATATATATATATATATATATATATATATATATATATATATATATATATATATATATATATATATATATATATATATATATATATATATATATATGGCAAAGACGTTATACCGTACTTCCGACATAGGTACTAGCTAAAAGCCCAGACACGTGTTTCGCCGATGTTTCTGCTGCGTGACACAGCAACGAGGGGTTCGGCTCCTCAGTGGGTCCCCCAGCGTTCTCTGTGCGGTTTCTGGTATATGGACTCCAGAGAATAATCGGAGAAATAATTTCTGAAATTATTATGTGCAGGACATGGAGTCAGGTGCTTCGGACATGACTTTAAGGGTCAGACCGAAATTTCAATGAACATTTGGGTCGAAGACAATCAACCACTGTGGAATAACCACGTAATGCCCATTCTACAAAACAAGTAGTACTACAAGTAGTATGAATCTCATATGGCAAAGACGTTATACCGTACTTCCGACATAGGGTACAGCTAAAAGCTTCAGACGTGTTTCGCCGATAGCTGCTGCATGCACAGCAATGAGGGTCGGCTCTCAGTGGGTAGCGTTCTCTGTAGTATGGGTATTCCAGAGAATAATCGGAGAAATAATTTCTGAAATTATTATGCGGGACATGGAGTCGTTTCGGACATGACTTTTTAGGGTCAGACGAAATTTCAATGAACATTTGTCAAAGACAATCAACCACTGTGGAATAACCACGTAATGCCCATTCTACAAACAAGTAGTACTACAAGTAGCTAGTACCTATGTCGGAAGTACGGTATAACGTCTTTGCCATATAAGATTCATACTACTTGTAGTACTACTTGTTTGTAGAATGGGCATTACGTGGTTATTCCACAGTGGTTGATTGTCTTCGACCCAAATGTTCATTGAAATTTCGGGTCTGACCCTAAAAAGTCATGTCCGAAGCACCTGACTCCATGTCCTGCACATAATAATTTCAGAAATTATTTCTTCGATTATTCTCTGGAGTCCATATACCAGAAACCGCACAGAGAACGCTGGGGACCCACTGAGGAGCCGAACCCCTCGTTGCTGTGTCACGCAGCAGCAGAAACATCGGCGAAACACGTGTCTGGGCTTTTAGCTAATACCTATGTTGGAAGTACGGTATAACGTCTTTGCCATATAAGATTCATACTACTTGTAGTACTACTTGTTTGTAGAATGGGCATTACGTGGTTATTCCACAGTGGTTGATTGTCTTCGACCCAAATGTTCATTGAAATTTCGGGTCTGACCCTAAAAAGTCATGTCCGAAGCACCTGACTCCATGTCCTGCACTTAATAATTTCAGAAATTATTTCTCCGATTATTCTCTGGAGTCCATATACCAGAAACCGCACAGAGAACGCTGGGGACCCACTGAGGAGCCGAACCCCTCGTTGCTGTGTCACGCAGCAGCAGAAACATCGGCGAAAACACGTGTCTGGGCTTTTAGCTAATACCTATGTCGGAAGTACGGTATAACGTCTTTGCCATATAAGATTCATACTACTTGGAGTACTACTTGTTTGTAGAATGGGCATTACGTGGTTATTCCACAGTGGTTGATTGTCTTCGACCCAAATGTTCATTGAAATTTCGGGTCTGACCCTAAAAAGTCATTTCCGAAGCACCTGACTCCATGTCCTGCACATAATAATTTCAGAAATTATTTCTCCGATTATTCTCTGGAGTCCATATACCAGAAACCGCACAGAGAACGCTGGGGACCCACTGAGGAGCCGAACCTGCTGTTGCGTGTGTCACGCAAAGCTCAGAAACATCGGCGAAACACGTGTCTGGGCTTTTAGCTAGTACCTATGATCGGAATGGGATGACTGTGTATATACGTCTATTTGCCATATATATATATATATATATATATATATATATATATATATATATATATAGATTTTCAGTCAATGGTCTACAATTCCGAGCGCGCTCACAGTCACTTTTCGAACCAGTCAATCAAATGGGACAAAAAAATCAGTACACTCCGGTTCTTCGTGTGGCTTCAGAAAGAGTAACTTATATTTTGGACACAGTGAACGCGGACGAAGTTGAAGCCCTTTCGATATAACAAATCCCGGGGATGATTGTCTGTAATGTGACAAGGTCATCATGGTCTCTCTCTAAAATAAGGAAATATTTGTCTACAGCATTCCCGCCAAGATGTTTTCCTACAATTAATCGACACTTTAAAGTGGTAAAATTAGGCATGTCGGAAAGGGTATTGGAATCGGCGTCTCAACTAGTTTTTTCCAGCCGCTAAGAACCGCAGAAGATTTTCTGCTACAAAAGAATCACTAGTTTGGATGTTAAACAATGGAATAGGACCAAGGCCTAGCAAAACGCCTTTTTGCAATGATCGGCTACCTTAAGAAAGGTTTTTACGCATCATTCAGTTTTTGGTCACCATGTAGGCACTGGAGAGTTGATGTACAGGCCCCAGCTGAGTGGAAAAGGGCTAATCAGAAAGTGCTCGTCTCCCTATGATATCAGTAAACCAATTGAAGGCCCTACGAAATTATCACTTTTGTGCCCCCCCCCCCGCCTAGTTCATATTGTATTAAACAGTTGAACTTAGACGGTTAGGTTAGGGAGACACAAAGAGCTTAAAGATGAAAACATGCCCACCGGCTAAATTTCCGAACAAGGAGCATACTGTTAAGGCTTCGTCGGCTGCCAACGCAGGTGAAGACGTCCATCGCGCGTCCCACGGCGTGGTGGGTGCAGAACCGGTGAGTTGCGCCGCTGAATCAGACTTGCGTGGCAGCTATCACACTCTTAATTCCCTCACCTACCTTGCTCCGATGACAAAATCAAGTCAAAATGGCCGTATATGGGTACGATGGCAGTCACTGATATAGCTAAATGTCCCGTCAACGCGTGCCACACGCGTCCGAACAGCATGACCAGGCGCTTATTGGGGTGCCTTGTATCTCACATGAGTGAGAATGTCGTAAGGCCACATTGAGAAGGAGCCAGTGTAACCTGCATTTCAGTCCTTCAAACACTCCATTATGTTTAATATGATGGCCGAATTATGCGTCAGTGGCAATCTTCCAAAACTCGAGCTTCAAAAAAACGGAAACCACCTGGGTAAAAATTGCTATAAGCTAACGTTAAAAAGGAATTTTCTAAAAAGATCTCTGTGAAGATAATAGATTTCTCCCGCCGTAAATCTATCTTCCAAGCCACTACTTCTGGGCATCGCAGAGACTTAGTTAGATGTAGATGAAGTTAGATGTACTGAAGTGAGGAAATGTCACTTGACAGCCCTAGCTACACGCTAACTTCTTTCATCATTAATCTGAAAGTCAAGTCGACCAGGTATTAGACCAGGAGTAGTGATTAACGTGGTATACAGCCTGTATCCCCCGCTTAATGCAGGTTCAGCTGACCACGACATTGTCCGTTTCAGGAACCCAGAGGATAAATAAGTAGACGACAGAAGGTCAAACTCTGTAACTGCAGCGGTGCTCAACCTCTGAATATACTGCAGTCTCGGTTGTAAGGGATTTGGAGACAGACGAGCTCCACAGGGCTTCATGGGGGTAACCATAGGGTACCTCCAAAAACTCTAAACCAACGACCAAAGATTGCCTTTTTTAATTTCTGTGCAAGCGTGTACAGCCACAGTGGAGTGACAACCTTCTTCGTTCGGTTATAACAAGAAGTCGAGCGAAGTAACAGTTACCTTTCCATGCCAAGTCTTTGAGCCAAATGACGCCAATCGTTCCTTTGAGATGAAGGGGGATCAAGAAGGGAGCAGAGTCGCAGCAAGAATTGCGGCGAAATCCTGAAAAAAAAACAACAAGGGCATGTGAACTCAAATTTTACAAACAATATTGAAGATTTTAACTTTTAAGACTGCGTCCAACCGTCAAAGAGTAAAGTGGCTCCAAGAATATGTTCCTCTAATTTAAATCTGGCTGATTTATTGCAAACCGCTTTGATGGACGCTCAAGCTTCTGCTGTCGGTCAGGTATTCTTTGGTTCCACGAAGTTGGAACGTTTCTTGTATTGCCACTTCGTTTTTATCTTGATAAAATAGGCTCAAGTCTCTAGTAGAGAATATTCGATATCATATGCAACCTGGAATACATCCGTTATGAATCGATTAGGAATGAAGTTGGGATACCGAAGACCGAGAAATGTGATCCTATCATTTTTAGTACTCAAAATATAACGATTTGTTGCATTGATTGCACATAATTTTAAGTTCCAGTTCACACTTGAAAGCTGGCCCATATTGTTCCTCTTCCCCGCTGTGAATGTTCATACATACGTACAAAAAACTTAAGATAAGTCTTAGAGTCGTTTACAACAGTATAAATCATCTCATTGGCATTACAGACGATAATAGCTAAAAATTGTTTATGGTAGGTAAAAACAAGTCCGAATGTTGACAATAATCAACTGCTGTTTTGGTGATTGAACGTTCTCTTTGTGTAATTCCATACTTCTCCATTTTGATAATGCCCAATCAGACAGTTCCAAGAGACATGAATGTATATTCCATTGTTGATCATGAAGCAGCAAACACAGTTTTAGCAAGACATGAAAACAGAAGTCCCACGTACTACAGGTGGCCATGCCCTGAATCCTGAGAATAAGGTTAGGGCTTGAGTTAGAGTTAACTTTATGGCTAGTGTTAAGGTTTTGTCAGAGTTCATGTTAAAGTTAAAATAGAAAATTACGAACAAAAGCAAGGGAGAGTGGAATGGTTGTTTCTTGATTATTAGCCATCATCAACCAGCCATAACCAACCCCAGGTGGTGTACCACTAGAGGCCTGAACCCATAACTTGTTGATGTGAAGCCTAAAACTCTAACTATCGGCCAAGGCCTCTTTATTTTGTCGATTAGGGTTTGCACTAGGCTTAAGTTTGGGTAAGGGTTAATTCTAGGCTTATAGAACATGGGAATAGATAAATTACCTTGAATTTAGCGTATGACCACCTGTGTTACTTTGATGATAAGTTCCATATCCTGATCTTACTGCAGTTTCTTAACTTTCTTTATGAACAATTAAAAGTTTTCATTAATTTACTTGAATCAAGTTCATTGTTAATTTCCAATAATGACTCAGGTAAAGGCTAACGCCCTATGTGGGAGAAGCATCCTGTGTGATTTTTATGAGAATTCCAAAACGGTACGTTTTCGGGGGGATATAATTCTGAAGGATGTCTAGAGCGCCCCTAAATTATGCTAACGTGGAATGCCGTCCCAGTTGCCTGTTCCTGCAACTGAGTCACACCGGTTTCACAGCTTCGTTCCAGTCGTGATGGGACAGAGTTTAAGAATATGCACCATTGAATGCAACTGTGCGACTGAGCTCGCGGGGGGTAAGGCAAAAATCCTTTGTGTGAGACTAAGAGATTAAGTGTGTCACTACCATGAAATGTAATGCTATTCATCGGGGGGGGGAGAAGTTTAGGGAAGCAAACAAGTTGCCTGGAAAGGTAACCCCATATTTCAGGGCAACATCGAGAGGGAATGACTCAAGGACCGATTTCATATTACTACAGGAGATCATTTCGTTGATTCCTACGAGGTAGTATACAGAAGCCATCGTGGATCACTGAGCGGATTCCCCAGATGAACTGTCACACCTAATGAGCCTTAAAAGGAGTATGTTACCTTGCTAAGTCTGGAACAGAAAAACGCATCTCTACATCGGCTGACGACAAAAAGTTACTCAATCTTCTGGACTTCTGGGGCAGGCTGACTCGAACAGAATAAGCATTCACGTGGCACCCGTGTATAACTTTTGACGCTGATTCTTATTTCCTTTAAGAAATTATTTACAAAACCTTTCTTATAGCTATTTTTGACCATAATATCGCCTGATAGACGCCTGTTTTTTTGAAGTGTGGAATTTTATGGGAACATATGAATTTGTATTCTAACTAAGAGTCTCTCTGAGTTACTTGTCCGAGAATGCGAGGTGTTTCAGAAGTATTTATACGAACCATTTTTGCATAAGTACTTCTTAAAAGGCGAATTAAATTGCAGTCTAACATGTGGCCGGTCAAAGGCTTGCAGTGATTTCTGTTCAATTACGCGCGGGTGAGAGAGAGAACAAGAAGTGGAGCTTCGAAGGAAGAAAGATGACTCGTAGAGGCGTATGGAACTTTGCCAAGTGTCATAACCTTTGGAATTGAGTCGAACGCTCTACCAATGAGCCGCGAGCCCGTTGTTTTGACGGTTGCGATCGGGAATATGATGATAGTGTGCGGCTCACCGATCTGCTGCGCTGACTGATTTTGTTCAAGAACACGCTTGTCCGGTTGCACCTCGTGGTTCAATCTAGCGCACACGCACTCGCATGGCGCTAAGTAAAAATGCAGGGAATGAATACGAACAAGGGTCAAGGAGACAGGGATGGCCAGTGCTGGCTTATTAATAATCGTCAGCCTGCTAAGCCCAAGCCCAGGTTTGGTTAACCTGGGCTTCGAACCCGGATTCTTTGGGAATCAGTTGCCGAATTTAACTCTTGTTGTATGATGACAGTTAACGAGCCGGAAACGGCAGACCCGTTCTCTTTTGCCTTTTTCGTATTATCGTCACTATAAGACTGCAACACACAAGTACATTATCTAGAGATTTTTTTCAAATGTGCTCGATACCAAATTTCCAGAAACATTCCGTTTTTTGGGGCTACATGTTTTATTGCAATACCTCACTTACCAGGAGCATTGATTGTGTGTTTCGTCCAAGGTGGGCTTCTCGTGAACGAATCTATTCTCCGATATCTATTTAAATAGAAAAAGACCTTTAAAATATTTCAAAATAATACACCATCTATATGATTTTGATGTAAAAAACCTGAAAACTACTTAAGCTATGACCTCCAAGCCAAATGCTTAGTACGCTTTCCTTTCATTTACATCCCTCTTTCAACTTCCATTCATCCAAACGAACATTAAAAATGCACTCCTTGCCATAATCGTACAAGATATGGATGAGAATGATAATTTTTTTCTTTAGAACGAGCATAAACAGCAGGGTGAACTGTTATGTCGAAATTTCGTGCCAGCTTATCAATTGCTGTTATATGAACAGAAGAACCAACTGTTTTTTCTTGGCTTCCTTAGCCACACACAGGCAATACGCAAAAACGGAAATGTCAATACTCAAATTTCGCGAGTTTTGACGCCTGTACAATGAAAACAAAACCTCGCGTAGGCTCTCGTCAAAATGGGCAAAATGTGCTTGTTTCAAAGCAACCCTGGCGAAACGTGGTTGTACAGTCCATACTCTTCAAAAATACAGCCATCCTCTGCGAGAAAAGTCAGATAAAGAGGTTGTTTTGAAAAGGCTCCTTATCCTATCTTGTTACTTTAATTATAAATATAATAATAACAATAATAATATAATAAAAATATAATTAAAGAAGAAGGCTGTTTGTTCCCGGAATCATGGCTTTATTAGTCTGAGATTTCGAAATTTTACTGCAGTCCTCCATCAGAGATAAAAGCGGCAACGAAAACCAGCAGCAGTTATAGGGGGTAGGGGCCAATTAGACACCAGTGACGCCAGTCCGAAGGTGACTGCGCAGGGCTCGGTGTGCCGGCACCAGATCGATAAATCGATTGACCGAGTTCAATAAATTCTCGGCTTTTCCTGCTTCTGGCGTGGGTGATTATCTTCGTGGCTGCGAAGTTAAACTCATGACTCGTTTCGTAAGTGTGGGCAGTCACTTGTGATAATCCGTTATATCATCTCAAAGCCAGCTTAAGCTCATGTATGCGCGATCCCAGCATGCGTCCAGTCTGTCCTGTGCAGTTACGGGAACAGTTTTGGCATGGGATGCGATACACTTCACCCGACTGCTCATTAGGATTTAATTTGTCATTTATTTGCATGACCCCTTGCGCATAGTAGCTTTGAAACGGTTGCAATTCCGACACCTAGTCTCGCAGCAATACGCTCGGTCGCTTCTGACACGTCCTTGATGAATGGCAGCGCATGACATACCATAGGGGCTTGTTTTGGTTGGGTCCTCTGGGGGCGAGCGCGTAGGCATCGGCTTAGGAACGCCTTCGGATAGTCCTTCCGCATAAACTAGTCGCGGAGGAAACGGACCTTAGGTGCTTTTCCTACCGGGTTGCTGCAAAGAATCTGGATGCGTTTGAACAGTGTTCTCACCGAGCCCTGTGTAGTCGCCTCCAGACTGGCGTCACTAGTGTCTGATCAACCCCTACTCCCTATAACTATTGTTGGTTTTTTGTTGCCGCTTTTAGCTCTGACGATGGACTCCAGTAAGAGTTTGAAAACTCAAACGAATAAACCAATAATTTCGGTGAGCGAACAACCTTCTTCTATACTGATACACGCACCTGGAATTCGAACATTCGCCTCTACTCGTGGAAGATAATATTTCAATCGTGATCAAGGGCTGGTTGTGAGACACCTTTGAGATGACTTCGAATGCAACTCCTTTCCTATTTAGCAGCCGTAAAAGTGCCATTCCAATTAAAGGAACGAAGAACTTCCCGTCATGCACGTCAATGCCGCCCACATTTATGGATCCACATGTCCTTTTTCATGTGGTAAGTATGACTTATATGGCCACCTAAATACGATATCAGAACCGAAATCACTGTAATGTATGTGCTTTTAAGTCACATTCCAGGAAGAAAAGAGTAAGTTTTATTGGTTAACTTAGAGCTAAGCTGAAGGTCGGGTTGACCTGACCGATCTCATGCAATGTTAGGCAAAATTCTAAAATGCGCTTGGGTGAGTATTTAAGTATTTAAGCGGAATTGTACTATTTATTATCATAGAGCATAATTGAAAAATATTTCATATACAGTATGATGCCGGTCTTTGAGCAAACGTCTTTTCGGCATCTCGGAGAAACCTCACTAGATAAAAAATACTATTTAAGTATTGTGCATTTTTCTGCAGAGTTTAGATTTCCTTAAAAAGTCAACTTTACTTTAAAGAAAAGAGCAGCAAAGGTATTCTTTCTTGTACACATTTGATAGAAAAAAATCACGCCTCCTGCAAATTTTTATGCTCAATGGTATGTTAAGGTTTTTGAAAAACGTTTTTTTGCCAAATAATGCAAGCCCGATCTACCCTTGCATTTGGCTTCAGGGTTTTGAGTCTACAAGCTATATGCCTTCCGTGGAATGAATATCATAGATTCCTGTCTGTCATCAGGAATATTGTATAAAGTGCTCCTTTAAATTTCGCATTGGATGTGGACTATTCCAAATGATGCGGTGTTATTCGAATGAACATTGGCTGTCTTAAATATTTCACGATATGAGACTTTAAAACGAAAGCTAGCCTTTCTCCTAATAAATATTTTGAAGAAGACGTCATTTTCTATCAAATGAATACATGAAAGTATATTATATGTTTTCCACGAAATACATTTGAATTTGTAAGTATATCGCAAATCCGTTGAAGAAATGCATACTACTTAAGTGATCATTTTTATCAAATGAGGTTTATTCAGGAGGCCGAAAAGACTTTTGTTAAAAAGTTGGCATCAGGTTGTACCTGAGATATTTTTAGATGATGCTCCAAGGCAATCTATATCACAATTCCACTTAAGTAATGCTTTCTAATCTACAACACATTTCAAAATTTTGGTTAGCACTGCATGAGATAGTGCAGTAAGCTAGTGTTATAATTGGAGTTAAGTTTATGGGTAAGAGTAGGGCTATTGTCAAGGTTAAAGGTTAGTTTCAGGGTTAAGACACGGGAATCTATTCTCTGCCTGGAATTACGTACAAGGCTACATTTATCGCTTGGGCGGGGCGTTGCTACTCTCATGCCTTGTTTAGGGGACCATAAAAGTCAACCTGCATGCCAAAGCAATTCTTACTGCCATATTTCATCGGATGCCATTTGTGGAGCATATTTAATTTACAATGTTTTCCTCTGTTCTGTCAGTATTTGTAAGCAAATGGATACCCAAAACAGTGAGCACGGAAGAGGTAGTTTTGTATGCATAATCACTGGCCACCAGCTCTATCCCAACCCGAAATCATGACAGATTTAAACTATTGTTCGTAGCTTACGAACCAACTAAAACCGAACTCTCCTTCCATCGAATGCCATGTTCACAGTGTTCACCTGGAAAAGACATCAGCAATCGAGTTTGGCATTTACCGATTAGACTTAAGGGGGACCATTCACTCTGGTTGTCCCTGTCCTGCGTCTGCATACTGAGAACCTATGAGGCGTTTTAACAGATGATTGCAAACAAAATTTTAATACAAAAAAAGGTTTAATCTCCTTGTGCTGCAGTAAACTGCTTTATCTTGCCGAACCAAACCAAAGAGAACAACTTGGAACTTCTTAAATAATCTTGTGAGTTCTTACTTGCAAACTCCGGTTACAGCTTCCCAAAATTGACCAACGGAAAAAAATAAGCATAACTAATGTTCTGATTAGGTTTCACGTCCGATATTGGCACCTCTGGTTACAGCGACAAGTACTTGTTGAAATTCCCAAGGGAACATGCATGTTAGGTATATCGATGCGGCCCCTGTCAAAAATAAGAAACGGATTATTTACCCACCTTGCATTCATTGGGGACAATTTTCAAGGTCAGCAGCTGCCGGGCTTCCTGATAGTCCTCCTGCCTGCACTCCAAAACGCACTCGAATCCGGCGTTTGGATCTGGTGATGTTCCAACCTTTTCCAGCGTGAAGGCACAGTGTAGAAGGGCGTTCCGATTCCCGCCCCAGATATGGCAGAAGGGAATAGACTAAGGAGGGTAGGAGAAGACCGAAGGATTAAAACATTGGGGCAAATTTAAAATTAGAGGAAATGGCGTGAACGATCTGATATATATCGCCTCACCTGGTATTTACCTCTATGTGATATCTATTTATACCATCTATGCAGGCTGTAGTAAACCGTATTCCCTATCACTCATTCCTCTTTACACCTCCCTCCAATGTAGCCATTTGGGTTTTCCCTTCTGCCCTAGCGTTAATCTTAGGGTTGAGTTTATGGCAATACTGAGGGCCAGGGCTGGGCTTTAGACACAGGTTTAGGGTTTTGCTGGTAGGGGTCAGGCGATCAGCATTCTAAACTATAACTATATCTTCAGTCCTGGGTATCAAGAGATTTGGATTTAACGATATATTCCGCAAACTTTCATCAAGTGCCCGGAATATTTAAGCAATGCCCTTGGTTTTCATTTTTTTCACCCATTAACAGCTCCAGATTTTGAGTATTAAATTGTGAGCTAGCGTTTATGCGCTTTGTTAGTATATTTAAACCAACCAATGGTATAAATGTTAGTTCTTACTTTTTTCAGAAAACAGCTTTTTGTCAATTTCGTTTAGCCCACCAATAAAACCTCCATTATCACTTTTTATGGATGTACCTGCCTCCCATGTTCTGAGTGAGGCCACATATCCAATTATCACCGAGATGTCCTTCGAACAGCAGTGGCGATGACAATTAAATAAAGTAGATCAGTATATGAACGTTCCAGTTATCACGGATGAATTGTCAGTTCTGTCGTTTCTTGTCTCAGTCAGTCAAAGTTCCTCAGTAGGGTCAAAATAACTGGGCAAGGTTCTTAATCGGTGAATTAGCTGCACGCATAACTCTCGTCCTGTCACACTTTTGGTTATCGCAGAAGTTTCATGTGACAGCTACGCCTGGCTGGTGTGTTTAATAATAATAATAATAATGGCTTTAAAATTATTTCGATCGTTTTGCCTGCCTCAACAACCAGATGTTTGACCCCGAATACCGTGTCAAGATTGGAAACAATCTTGTGTTCAGATTAGTGCAGTTTTCAACAAAATATGTCCTAAGCACTGTGTCTGAAGACAAATAAGAAAAATTGCGACAGAATCCACACGGGCGCTCAATAGAACTAGTACTTCTATAAAACGGGTGACTTAAAAGAAACACTAACGATTCTTAAATTTCCGCATTTCAGTCTCCGGGTATGTCAAATAGGGTCACCGGAGATGAAACGATCAGCGATCTATATCGAGACCCATTTAAAGGGATATAACGCCAAGAACCTCTGGTCGAACAGAAGTATTTCGCCTCCACTGGACGAGAATGAAGAGGTGAGTCGCGCCCCAGAACATAGAAATATCAGGACTTAGATTCCTGGAGACTGTAAAGTCAGGACGTCCTTTGCCCAGTATTTACTTCAACTGTTGTATGCGAGTGGTAACCATGGTACCAGGAAGTTTCAATGCTTCCGTTCATGATCATGGTCGTTTTCGCAGCTTTTGTCAGCCCTATCGCATTATCAACAACACACCAGCGCTAAACCTTTTTCACAAAGATGGATATCCACTGTATTAGAAGGCCTGAAAATCGGAAAATTTGGAATATTGAAAAGCTCTGAGTACGTCAAATTGATGTGATTTGTGAGCCCATATTTGCCGACACTTCGTCACCCGTCCCCTTAGAATCCTGGTCGCAGTATCAGGTGCCTAACACAGTAGCTAAAGGGAAACGTTAACTGAAAATCTTAGCTATCCTCGGGGTTAGTAGGGCTTACTTAGGTGGGGTTATAACATTATCATGCAACATGATCCCAGGACGTTTTCAGTAATAGATTGGCACGGGCTTTGTGACACTTGACTTTTCAACCGAATGAAAAAATTGCCTTGTCAAAAACTGCTACTGAAATAGTAGGCATTTTACATTGATTTTTGACGCTCTTATGAATTCGGACATATTTTATAGAAAGCACACTACTGATATCCATTCTTGTCTTCGTTTTATGGTATAATGCTATTTTTTCAACTGTTATAGTTTAAGAAAGAGCAGATTTCGGTTTTGAGAAGTTCGCGAGTGTGATGCACTTAAGACCTTGAAATGTGCGTTTAAGTAGTATACTATTAACTATTTATTAATGTTCCTTATGCGTTATACGATGTGTTTCATTATCACTGCGAAAGGAAATCTGGGCTAATTTTACCAGCGTAGATGTATAGGGCTTTTTCTTGGATTGAAATTCGTACAGTATGCAGTTGTAAAATTTTAAAGGAGCGGCAGATCAAATTTAAAATTTTTCAGAGTTTGATCAAAACGGAATTATACTAAAAAAAAGAGCACGAAGGGATATTTGTGCACATTTGTTGCTATAAAACATATTCGGTATTATAATGGCGTCGGAAATCAATAGAAAAAGATATACAATTTAATTACCCACGTTTTGGCTAGTGAGACTACTGTAAGATTTCGAAGATACAAACATTAAAAAGCAAACATCCTGCTATGACTTAAATATCTTGCAGTAATGCGGCACAATACTCAGTTTTACAACCATACCCAAAGTGATCTTCTCTAAAAGGAGACTGTATTTTTAGGAGAGAGTTAACGCAGAAGAAGAAGAAGAAGAAGAAGAAGAAGAAGAAGAAGAAGAAGAAGAAGAAGAAGAAGAAGAAGAAGAAGAAGAAGAAGAAGAAGAAGAAGAAGAGAAGAAGAAGCAGAAGAAGAAGAAGAAGAAGAAAAAGAAGAAGAAGAAAAAGAAGAAGAAGAAAAAGAGACGATCACTGGAATATGGTGTTATAGGCCTGGCGTTTCGTATTCTTTCTCAAAACCATCATTTGAAATGTCAGGCCAATAAATACCATGTTCCAGTGATCGCCTCTTCTTATTTTGAGCTTCTTCCTGGAACTCGCCAGTTCGCTCCTATCAGCAATGATGTTAACGTTTGATGAGATACACCACCTAGTGCAACCTGGTTCAGGTTTCCGTCGACGCAGAGCAGGACCTCGACATTCTACCCACACAGAGATTTTCATATCCGAATAGAAGTAGATGCTGTCGCTGGAACAAGAAATTTATTGGCCTGATGGTTCGAATTCGTGCTCTAACCCACCATCAGAGATAGCATCAAATACGGCTCATTCGCACATCCTTCAATTTCAACTCTCACCCTGACGAGCCAGTCTTAACTGTGCTTGCTTGTTAAGGCTGGACAAATGCCTAACCCACACCAACCGCTCTAGGTGGGTTGATTTATGACTCGAGACGATGTGGGTGTGTGTACGTACCACACGCACTCCAATCAGCCACCTGAAAACGCACACATACCCACCCAAAGCATTTCAGCTGCGGTTACTCTATCTGTCGTGCTATTGCATGCCAAGGTTCGGCAACCTCAAGTGTGCACACGCAACTGTGTTTGGTTCCCAAACGGGGTGCCACATGTGGTTGCAACGGCCACTGGCGCGGTCTCCGCCCCTCATCCGCCCCCTCAAATAAAGCGCTACCCTGTCTGCTGCTGTGGTCCGGGTGAGTGTGGCCATTATGGCAAATGACTGAATCGGTCAAACAAAACGCCAACTAACGAAAATGGGGACTTCGAAGGCTCTGTCCGGAGGGAATGTTTTTTGGTGCCTCGGGGGCGGGAATTGGAACGTCCTGCCCAAGTAATAAAGGTGACCCTGCATATATTTCAAGGAATGCTAAATATTCACGCCTCCTAACCCTAACACTAGCCTTAGCATAAACAAAAGCAATCGCACTAAAGCAACCCCTTGCCCTAAAGTAAACACCAAACTAGCCTAAAATCCCTAAATTTACACCTAACTTACCTTAACGCTAACCTGAACCATGACCTTTAACCTAAACGTGAACCTAACTCTGACCGCAAACCTCACTCTATTTTTACCGAGATTTGGTGAAAAACACCTGTATTGCGGGCGGTTCCTGCTCTCATACCTTGCTTAGGGGGGAGCGTATAAGTCATCCTTCCTGTGGTCAAAAAGTCAAGTCTGATGGAGGTGGCAGTGAGCTACACGAATAACAAGAAGCAAGGTATACACATTCAGAAGGTTTGCCATCTCGTCAACACATTTTCTCTATCTTCTGCGGTTGCATTATGGGTTTCCATCATTGAGTGGGTTCCTCAACAGTCCCCAGGGTTTACCAGCGAGCTCGTCGGTGGTAGTGAACTTTGCTATTTTATGGAAAGACCGGGGGTCAAATAATAAGACTTGTGCCTGGTTTATCTATTCAATTTTAATTGGATAAGACCTGATGCAAACAAAACTGTCGTAAGTTAAGACAACTCGAGTTTGTTGAAGAGACCACCCTCCATGCCAGTCCTGGCCTAACGAATTTAATGCCTTAACGGCGCACGGCCGTTCAAACGCACTTTTAGAGACTTGTTGAATTCAACAAAATCGAACGAATTAACTTCTCAGATTATTGTCGGAAGAAGTTAGTGTATCTGAATGGTACAGTTCAAAACTTATTATACGTTCTTTTAAAACCATCTTTCAGCAGACCCCTCCACGGAAACGTGATGCCTCTATTCTTTTAAAATTGTCTATCTGAGATGTCATATGCATGACTTTAATAATGACCTTTCTGAAGTGGAGGAAAATTTAAGATGTGAAAAGCTTTTGATTGAAAAAATATTAAGCGGGTCGCCGGTAGGCCATTTCGTCGTTCGCTTCGGTTCGCGTTACCGATAATCTCTGATATTTTTGTACTGCCTTGAATAAAGGCGTAAAGAATAAGAGGATCCATATTTGGATGAGTTCGAAAAATTACGATGTATTTTAACAAAATAGGAGCCCTCTATTTTGAATGATGCATAATATTAACTCGCTTATTCTTCTCAAAGCGACAAATGAAAGCGTATTTTTAGCTATTTTTAAATACCAATGCCTATCAAATAGTCGATATTTTAGTTTTTCAACCAAAATCGTATTTTTCTGATTAAACGTTCTTATACTAATCGTGTATGAGAAGTAGAAATACTGAAGCGTTAGGTACAGC
Source organism: Schistocephalus solidus (assembly GCA_017591395.1). Classification (NCBI taxonomy): domain Eukaryota; kingdom Metazoa; phylum Platyhelminthes; class Cestoda; order Diphyllobothriidea; family Diphyllobothriidae; genus Schistocephalus; species Schistocephalus solidus. Next base: position 50,824 of record WEDG01002954.1, read on the forward strand.
GACAGAACAGAGTATAAAAATATATTCCAGCGAAGGAGGTCACTGCAAGCCAAAATACTCATCAGATTTGTTGTTAGTTTTACCTAGTTATTTACATATTGAGCATGAGTCCTGCGTCTTAACCCATTTTTGGAACTTCAAATTCAGACCTATTTTTCATGAGCACATTTGGCGCCAGGCGTCATTTCCCTAGAAGTCCTGAATTTGCACAACAACGTTACGAAGCGAGATGGCTGCCGCATGGCTTCGCATTCCCTCATAAGAATTGCTTATTCCATGAGGAATAGACTTATGGGAAGCTGTCCAGGCTTTACTTTTGGTGTAAAAACGCTACTGCATGCTGGATAGCACAGTCATAATTGGGCTTTCCCCAAGTATCCGAGGCAGATGAGGTCGAAGACCTTAACCCTTGTCCTCAGTATAATAGTATGGTTACTAGCAGAAACGAAACAGTCAAAGGTTCTCACTTGGAGTTGATAGCCGACTCCTCCATGGGGTGAGAGATCTTGGATGCTAAACACCAGGCCACCCGCGTCACTTCTAAATGAATCTGCCGGGGCTGTAGCAACATCCGCCCACCTCCATCAAGACGACGTTCGGTGTCGCGTACATGCCTCCACAGCATCCGGCGATGTCGAACGACAATAGATGCGCAGCGGAACTACAGTCCATAGTTGGGGAGGATGGTGGTAAAGGTTGCAGAAGGCTACCAGGGCGAGATTGGCGGTCAGTGGAACCTGTGAGAGATCGAATTAACGCCATTGGAAGTGTTTCATTGGCCATGTAGCTGTGGTGGTGACTGTGTTCATACTGCTGCCACTGTTGTTCTCGCTGCAGGTGTCGGTCGGTGTAATGGTCATCCTGGCAGTCGAGAGGCGTTTCGCCATTTTTGTCCAGCCAGTTGTGCGCAAATCATGCAGAAACGCGTAGAGTCACACGGCTGATCATGTGGACCCTCTGACCATCAATGTGACGTGGGGATGTCAGGAGGTTAGGAGTGAAATCTGTACAACCAACTGTAGCGATTTCCTAGTGAGACAAAGGACGGGCATTGGAATTATCATTCATTTTCAGAGCACTTGGCTATGCTGGGGAATCCAGAAGCCGCATGGCAAAGTCTGGCTGACATTAGAGGCCCTTATATAATGAGTGGAGTGGTGTTGGACTTTGCGGTTGGGCTTTGCATGCAAAGTGGCGGTGTAGGCGAATAAAATGAGAGCGTGTCGGCTCGCGGCGGCTGGCATGAGGGTGCAGGGATGGCCGCTGTCTGGAACCCAGAGTCACAGTCATATGATCAGTCTAGACTGGTCGGGTTGGTTGAAGATGGATGTTTCCACGGCGCTACACTGGCGAGGATGCCCACCGTGGATGAAACTGAAGCAATTTCAAGCGCGAAGATGTGGCATTGACAATGCCAGCTGCGGCTCTTAGCGCAGGCACGTTCATGTTGGTAGCAGTAAGCAATACGCTCACCAACCCACCAAGCATCAATGAACCTGGTGGACGCTTCTGCATCGCGTACCCTGCTCCTTTTGGCTCTGAGGGGCCGTGCTCATCCTTGGCCGGCGACAAATGTGGAAGTGTCTGGCATGTGCGTAATCTTCAAACAGTTCTGAACTGATTCATTCTCTCTGTACCCACACAGAGAGTTCTGCTGATGACAGCATTCAATGCCATAGGCGGCCAACAGACAAATTCTGATTGCCCTCCGACTACTCAAAGTCTGCACCCATTGTGTGGTAATTTGTGGCCATCTGGGAATACTAGACTGTATGGTTAGACAACCTGGGATGTTCGTGCGCTTCTAGACAATTCAATGAAAACCAGTCGGGAAAAGGTCCGGAAGCTACCTTCAGCTCGCAAAGTAGCCCGACAAAGCCAGTAGCTGACTCTCAGTTCGCAATGCCTCAACCCTACGCTATCATCGGCAACACCAATGAGGATCCTCCGCCATCCTTCAAAACGTACCAGCGCTGCCCTTACCACCATCAACGTGGACTCAATTCCTAACCCATCCCCATTGCGACCGCGCTTTACGCATAGAGCCTGATCAATCATTTGCGAATCCAATCGCGCAGCGACGACTCCCCGACCCACGTCTGTCGCTCCACACCTGCCCTCAGGTTGTAGGATCATCGCGGCAGGTCTATTTGACAATATGCGCCTCCATGACAACATTTGGTAAAAAATTGCAGCTTATATATCATTACTAAACCTCTCCTGCCGGCCAACACACATCCCGCCGGTGCCTGAGGCTTCACAGCACGTGCGTACGTGCGAAGTCTACATCACCATACCTCTCATCTGCAACAACCATGCGATCCGCTGTACTGTCACCAGGATTAGGAGGGTAGACGAAACGTCTCCTGTCAGTACATGCATATCTCACGGATATTGGATGCATATCGCTGGCGTATCCTGTTACACATTACTTGGGGACCAGGTTGTGTGTGGTACTAAAACGTACTCTTTAGTTTTGCCAACCATGGCGTGTCATCCATCACCGGTTGGTTGAGAGTCTCGGAAAGTTGACAGGTTCATAGGAAGGTGATAAGGACTAATATCGACAATTAGGAATCCATTTTCACAGCATCAGCGCCTCTAACTAGAATAATTCAGAAGCGGGTTTACTGTATGACGTGCTACGAGGCGCTTTGTCGATAATACCTCCCAGCAAGGTTCTCTGTTCCAGGAAGATCCGGAAAAATATCAATTAGCTAACTTGTGTCGGTCCGGTGGTGAATCGCCTGCTTTACCCACATGACCGGGTCGCATATGGGTCCCGTGGTTTGCCCTGCGAAGCTCCAGTATGGAGCCCGCAACAGATTGCGGCGTAAAAAATGAATCTTTTATTAGAGAAACATTATGGGCCTGAATGGCCCGTTGAATCCCTATTCGTCATTGTCGATCAGGCATAACCATGCGTAGGTTAGGAAAACCCGAGATTCATATCACAGACCAGTTTTGACCTAAACACGAGGACTTTGTGGCTTTGGCGGTTTGTAAGCTGCGATTGGCTCGTTATCTAACGGCTGGTTATCGGTGGCCGGGGTTGGCGGAAGGGTGCGGAGTCTGGCTTACCAGACATCAGCGAAATCTGGCTAAGCATTTGCCGTGCTGTGAATTGCGTCACGGTTTTTGCTGTTGTCGGCGTGATTGTGGCAAATTAACAGCGTGTCGACAACGGGTGAATTGGGTCGCGGGCGGTTGCTGCGTCCGTATAAGTCTCTGGTAGGCTACACTCGGATCGTTACATGATGGGGAAGACTTTGAAGTATCGAAGCCAGAATCCGCATAACACTTCCTCGGTAAATACGACCTACATGCGCCAGTAGTCATGAGCTCGGAAGGTTTCCAACTGGCAAAATAATGGGTTTTGTTTAGAATTAGTCTGTCGTAATGATGGCGCCTCGTGATATGCGAGTTCTCCGAATGGAAGCCTGATAGAATGTATAATTAGAGTGGTGTTTTGTTATTGGCACGCGTAGACGTTTTTGCATACGCCCTCCACTGGCCTTGATTTTGTTGATTTTAATTTCCTCAGCAATTAATCGCTAACTTGGAAGTAAATCAGTCTATTTGAAATTTATAGACAGGCAAAGTTTTTCCACAAGGAAGCGATTAATTTCTTAAACAAAATTCAGCAGTATCCAAAATTGGAGTATCTACCAGAAAACGTAGATACTGGGGGCCCGTGTGAGCTGGACCCTACGCAGCTATGTCATTCAGCGGAGGAATATCGGCGAAACACATGAGCTTTTGCTGGTGGAGCTTAGCAATATGGTATATGATGCCAACCTCGTTTTGTCTTGAGATGGGGACGTGGGTGTGAGATGGAATGGTGAGGCTGATGCAGCGCACGTCTGTTTTTCATTATAAAAGTTATTTAACAGTCACCAGTCATCCCACAAGACCGTGGTTGCGGTGAGGTGGGAGCTGGGGTAGTGTTATATTGGTGATGGTGGTGGTGGTAGTAGTGGTGGTGGTGGTGGTAGTGGTGATGAGTGGTAGTGGTGGTGGTGGTGGTGGTAGGTGGTTATTGACACTTACTTTCAAGTCAGTTAGAAGACGGCAGGGGCAGCGCCAAGTGACGCACTGTCATTTGACTGTGAATTCGTGCCCGAAGACCACTACTTGTTGCGAAAGCCATTGGCAGAGGCGTGAAGTTAGAAACAGAGGATGCTGAAGGACCAGTTGCCCTGACGGCTTGGGCACAATGTAGGGGGAATGTGAGAACGAGCGGTTTCAGCAGGGGCGGCCAGACCGAACTGAATCACTGGACTTAAGAAGAGTTTGATTATCTGTAGAAACAAATGAACAGATGGTTGACTGACTTTTTATCCGTAGTTACTTTAGTGATTTAATAACATAAAGGATCTAGTCGTGATTCCGCAAGTCTGTAAAGCTACATAAGACTACACTGGTGGGTTTTGGTAATAGTAACTGATGGCGTGTACTCAAGATGCATTGATTGGATGAATCCAACTCGCCTGTCCACCTATCATAGGGTTGAGGATGCGTGTACAGCCGGCCTTAGATAGCTGCTAGAGTGAAACCAGTTTGATCGCCGACAACGACAAATCCACTATCATAGTCTTTTTACAAGCAGTAGAGATGACCCCCAAACAAGGTACGGGAATAAGGACGCGTCAAAGTAATAAAGTATCATGCGCATAATTCCAAAGAAGGCAATATATTTCGCCAATACAGCCTAACAACCCCATCTTAGAGGTAAACCGTAAACCTAAACTCAACTAGCCCTACCATAAGCCCTCAAACCTACGATTTCTACTAGCTAAACGTAATACTAACACCTTGATGCTAACCCAAACTCGACCTTAAACCAACCCTTAAACCTTCAGCCCTCTTTCCCTGAAAGGGGTTGCTATGCTACTTAATATTGGGTTATTTGATCGTCTGTCCACTTGTTTTGGTTTGACTTTGGGTCATTCTTACTCAAAACTGATACTTAGGACTCGTTATATTCTGGAAGGTGCTAGAGAGAAAAATAATAATGATGATGAATTTCACCAAACAAGAGAGAGGCGTTCCAGTGAACGTGCCACCTGGAAATCACTTTTCGTTGATATGGACAAATAAAATGAAATCAGTTCCTGCTCGCCAGAGTTTGAATGAATGGCTGTCACAACTCAGACTTGGATCTTATTTTAACAAGTAACCGACAAACGCATCTCAAACAGACGATCTTGACGTTGTGGCTAATTAACACTGGAAGACGAGCAGATTTTCAATTATCTTCAGATGGTGACCTCAAACATAAGATTAAAGTCGGCAAAGCCACGACTCCAGTGATCAGAAACCGTTGTTTCTTCCGGGGCATAAATTTGTCAATCAGCCATTCTGCAGGTAAAGGTAGTTAATCACCAAATCAGAAAACACCGGCATCTAACAAACAAAAGCAAACCATGCCAGTTCCGGCTTATCGGCCATATCAGTCCAGCCGTATCGCGGTCAAACCGAACGTCTGGGTTGGGTGATTATTGAAACGATTTCTTTCCGCATTAACCATGAGTAAAGTTTCGAGTAAAGAATATTCCGACCTTCCATGAAATCCTCAAAAAAAGCTGTGGTTTATGAAACTTTTAAGGGATAGTGAGGCTTCAAATCTGCTGAAAAGTACCTTTTAATTAAACATCAATGCTGACTCCGCCAGGCATAATTCCATAGAAACCTCGCCTGGGGACGCAAGTCGAGCGCTTATCAAATGGTCACAATCATACGGTAGCGGGTGGTGGATAAACTTTTAACCGCGTAGTCTTCAAAGGTATTTTCGTTTGATATAGAGTTGTATCTAATTACCGTGTTCTCCCCTCCTCAGGTCGCGATCCCGCTTTTTGTCGATCGCTTTCGTTTCCCTAAAGCCGACCGTGATATCACCACGGATGGTCTACCGAAAAGTATAAACATCGCAGGTTTCCGATGCACTCCCGCATCTTCAAAGGTTTCACGTCTTTTAAACATCCACTATGCCTTCGATCGCTCTTTAAAGCTGGCTGTTCAAAGCGTCTCCAGAGGTTTTCTCGATTGAATTTATATGTGCGTCAGATTATATGCGGGGTTGTGTATGCCTCGAAAACGCCGCTTTCTCACCGAACTGGTGATACGGTGGCAATGACTGACAAAATTTTCGCCAGACCTCGACCATGGTTAAACGAACAGAACAGTTCATAAATTTTGTTCATATCGACTCGAGCGATGCCAGTAGGGTTGAACAATAAAGTTAAAGTTCGAGCATGATGCGAAGCTCCGCGGTTGACTTTTTCAGACCAGTCATATCGAAGTAGTTAGATGGTGGTTTTGTACCCTTAATATAACAGGTTTCCGATCCTGATTCAATATGAACAGGAACCCTAATTTTCAGCGAGATCCGTCGGCTTTAATAAAGCAACCATATCGTCGTCACCAAATCCAACGTACAGACTGGAGGTTTATTTATTTTTCGAGATGGGAGTTGGCAACTTCTTTCTTCTCCCCGTATAAATAAATGGCCAGAAATAAATTACCTGAAACCGGTTTCTAGTCAATTAAGCGATCACTTTTGTACCGCCACCACTGCAGTTCTTGTCGTTATCATCATCATCCTCCTCGTCGTCGTCGTCGTCGTCGTTTTGTCGTCGTAACCTTCTTCCGCGGTCACTGACCGAAAGACAACTTAA